>JARQOD010000711.1:0-128386 GCA_033576555.1 Oophaga sylvatica
CTCGTTTTTGGCGCGCCTTTTTTGACAGGTTGGGAGTTCATTTGTCATTTTCGTCCGGATATCATCCTGAGTCTAATGGCCAGACAGAAAGCAAAAACCAGGATGTTGAGCAGTTCTTGCGTTGTTTTGTGGCAGACAATCAAGAGGGGTGGTCGGAGTTTCTGCCACTTGCTGAATTTGCTCTTAACAACCATACATCCTCTTCTGCTAGTTGTTCGCCTTTTTTTTGTTGTACCGGGAGACATCCGTTGTTTGGGTCATTCTCCAAATTGGTATCGGCTGTGCCTGAAGAGAATGTTTCCGGTGATTTGGAGAGAGTTTGGACGGATGTGCGTGGTAATCTTCAGGAGGCTAACAGAAAATCTAAAAGGTACTTTGATTGGAAAAGGCAAGAGGTTTTGTTTGCTATTGGTGACATGGTTTGGTTGTCCTCTAAGAATCTGCGGTTGAGGATTCCTTCTAAAAAATTGGGTCCCAAGTTTGTAGGGCCCTTCAAGGTGCTTCAGGTTGTTAACCAATCTGCTAAGTTGGAGGTTCCTACCTCCTGGAAGTTTAATCCGGTGTATCATGTTTCTCTGTTGAAAAGAGCTGATGTGTCGGATGGAGACGCCTCTGCCTCTGTTCCCCTGGTGGTGGAGGACGGGGAATATGAAATTTCCCGCATCCTAAATTCTAGACGTTATAGAGGGAGTTTGCAGTATCTCGTTGTTTGGAAGGGTTTTCGGACCCAAGGATAACTCATGGGTGAGGGCGGATGATGTTTCTGCGTCCAGACTTGTCAGAGCGTTTCACAAGAGGTTTCCGGGTAAGCCTGGGCCTAGGGGATCTGGAGGATCCTCTTACAAGGGGGGGTACTGTTAGAACTCTTCTGTTAGGTTTTTTCTATCTTGCTGGTCACATGACCTTTTTTGCCTACTTAATCCTGCTCCGCCCTTCTGACTTTGCTGGACTTCATTGTAACTTCTACTCTTAAGCTAGCCGGGTGCTTTGTTACCTTACTCAAATAGTTTTGCTTGGTCTTCAGACCTCTATGTTCTATGTTGTTTTGTTTTTCTTTTTACTGCTACAACTTCTGTTAGGAGGTGTCCATCTTTTCTCCCAGTCCCTAGTGCTTGTAGGGATCCCTTCCTCGCATCTATAGGTCTTCGTTCAGACTAGCTGAGGACTTTAGCGGGTCTGATCGCAGGATCAGGTTCCCCGTTACATCGTAGGGATTGAGCTTAGTTTTATTGTAGGGACAGATATCCCTTTCTTTCCTTAGTGTTTGTAGCAGAACATAACACCAACCCCCTGCTCAAAGCAGGATTCACTAAATCATCCCATTCGCTTCCAAACTCCTGGAGCTACATGTCCACGCTGAGCTTTCCTACCACTTCTCTTCTAACTTGCTCTTTGACACTCTACAATCTGGTTTCCGCCCCCATCACTCCACTGAGACAGCCCTGACCAAAATTACTAATGACCTACTTACAGCCAAAGCAAACGGACAATACTCTATAGTCCTGCTTCTTGACCTGTCCTCTGCTTTTGACACAGTTGACCACTGCCTTCTACTACAGATTCTTTCCTCCTTTGGCGTCAAAGACCTCGCCCTATCCTGGATCTCCTCATACCTTTCCAACCGCACATTCAGCGTCTCCCACTCCCACACTACCTCCTCGTCCCACCCTCTCTCTGTTGGAGTCCCCCAAGGCTCTGTTCTAGGACCCCTACTCTTCTCAATCTATACACTTGGCCTGGGGCAACTCATAAAGTCCCACGGATTCCAGTACCACCTTTACGCTGATGACATTCAGATCTACCTCTCTGGCCCAGACATCACCTCTCTGCTATCCAGAATCCCGGAGTGTCTATCAGCCATATCCTCCTTCTTCTCCTCCCGCTTCCTCAAACTCAATGTGGACAAATCTGAACTCATAATCTTTCCCCCATCCCACAGATCTTCCTTACCTGACCTATCTATCACAATTAACGACATCACGCTTTCCCCCGTACCAGAAGTCCGCTGCCTCGGAGTAACCCTTGACTCTGCCCTGTCCTTAAAACCGCACATCCAAGCTCTTTCTACCTCCTGTCGCCTTCAGCTCAAAAATATTTCAAGAATCCGTCCTTTCCTCAACCCTCAATCTACTAAAATGATTGTGAACGCCCTCATCATCTCCCGCCTCGACTACTGCAACACCCTTTTCTCTGGCCTCTCTGCTAACACCCTCGCACCTCTCCAGTCCATCCTTAACTCTGCTGCACGACTAATTCACCTCTCTCCTCGCTACTCCTCCGCTTCTCCCCTCTGCAAATCTCTTCACTGGCTCCCATTCCCTCAGCGTATCCAGTTCAAATTACTAATACTGACCTACAAGGCCATCTATAATGTCTCCTCCTTATATCTCTGAACTAATCTCCCGATATCTTCCCTCACGTAATCTCCGATCCTCCCAAGACATCCTTCTCTCCTCCACACTTATTCGCTCCTCACCCAACCGCCTCCAAGACTTCTCCCGAATATCCCCCATCCTCTGGAATTCTTTGCCCCAACACATCCGACTATCAAACACATTCGGATCCTTCAGACGGAACCTGAAAACCCATCTCTTCAGGAAAGCCTACATCCCGCAATGACCCTGCTACCTCCTCACCACTACCGGAGTTATTGCCTCAACCAACACCGGAACTGCTGCAACCCCCCGACCTACTGTCTCCTGCCTCACAATCCTGTAGAATGTAAGCCCGAAAGGGCAGGGTCCTTTCCCCTCTGTATCAGTCTGTCATTGCTAGTTTACTGTAAGTGATATCTGTAATTTGTATGTAACCCCTTCTCATGTACAGCACCATGGAATCAATGGTGCTATAGAAATAAATAATAATAATAATAATAATCCCAGACAGATATCGGTCCAGCCTCTTTTGAAGACTTCCATTGAAGGAGAACTCACCACCTCTCGTGGCAGCCTGTTCCACTCACTAATCACCCTAACTGTCAAAAAGTTTTTTCTAATATCTAATCTGTGTCTCCTCCCATTCAGTTTCATCCCATTGCTTCTAGTCTTTCCTTGTGCAAATGAGAATAAAGATAATCCTTCTACAATGTGACAGCCCTTGAGATATTTGTAGACAGTGATTAAGTCTCCTCTGTCTTCTTTTTTGCAAGCTAAACATTCCCAAATCCTGCAAACCGTTCCTCATAGGACATGGTTTGCAGACCGGACACCATTCTGGTCGCTCTTCTCTGAACTTGCTCCAGTTTGTTGATGTCTTTTTTAAAATGTGGTGCCCAAAACTGGACACTGTATTCCAGATGAGGTCTGACCAAAGAGGAATAGAGGGCAATAATGACCTCACGTGATCTAGACTGTATGCTTCTGTTAATACATCCTAGAATTGTATTTGCCTTTTTTGCTGCTGCATCACACTGTTGACTCATGTTCAGTCTGTGATCTATTAGTATACCCAAGTATTTTTCACATGTGCTGTTGCTTAGCCCTATTCCTCCCATTCTGTATATGCTTTTTTCATTTTTATTGCCCAGATGTAGTACTTTGCATTTTTCCCTGTTAAAAAACATTCTGTTGCTGCCCACTACTCCAGTTTATTTATATCTTTTTGAATCCTCTCTCTCTCTTCTCTAGTGTTAGCTATACCTCTGTCACGCTGTTACTGCATACAGGAGGTCCGGGGTCTATGCTGACCCTAAGCTGGGGTCCTGACTAATCCCTCTACCTGGAGGTACTGTTGATGGTACAGAGGTCCAGGCCGCCAGCGTAACCCTATCTCCTGCAAATCCCTGACCTTCAGTAATCTAGTCCTGAGAAGGACCCCGATCACAACACAGGGGACTGGAAGGTATATGCCTAAACACAGTAATAGACAAACGAGACAGTACAAGGGGTAAACTAAAATCCACCTTGCATACAAAACTCACACCACAAAAACAGAGGGAACACCAACGGGTACGGAGATAAATGATAAAGCGAGGAGGGGAAAAAACCACACCAGGTACTCTTCACTTCAGACTTTACAATACCACGATCCGCTCTGCTGGTCTGCATGAATGCTTTCACCGACACATTCCTAGCAGACTGGCAGGTATTTGAAGGAATCTCATTACTGCAGAATTAACTGCAGCTGGGCGAGGCCGGGCCTCGTCTAGCACAGAGAGAGAGAGAATTAACTCCCTCACTGCCGAAAAACACCAAGCACCAAAAACTCAGCTGCGCAAAGTCAGATTGTGTAATCGCCACGATCTTCGTGGTGACACACCCGTGACAGTACCCCCCCTTCTACGAGGGGCCTCTGGACCCTCAGAGCCAGGTTTATCCGGGTGAGTCATGTGGAAGGCCCGAATTAATCGGTCTGCGTTAATATCCGACGCAGGAACCCACGTCCTCTCCTCAGGACCATATCCCCTCCAATGAACCAGGTACTGAAGGGACCGGCGGTTAAGACGTGAATCGATGATTTTCGACACCTGAAACTCCAAGTTACCATTGACCACCACAGGAGGAGGAGGTAAAGGTGACGGTATCACCGGCGCCACATACCTCTTAAGCAAAGATCTGTGGAACACGTTGTGAATTTTAAACGTAGGGGGGAGGTCAAGACAGAATGCCACCGGATTAATTATAGAACTGATCCTGTATGGCCCGATGAACCTGGGACCCAGTTTCCAAGAGGGAACCTTGAGTTTTATATTTTTGGTAGACAACCATACCCGATCGTTCACACATAGGTCCGGACCAGACACTCTCCTCCTGTCAGCCATATGTTTGTATCGGTTCCCCATAGTACTAAGATTGTTCAGCACTCCTCTCCACACTGAAGCAAGTGATGACGAAAATCGTTCTTCCACAGGAACCCCCGAAGAGCCCCCCCTACTGAAAGTACAAAACTGGGGGTGAAAACCATATGCCCCAAAAAACTGGGACTTACCAGTGGACTCGCTCCGCCTATTGTTAAGAGCAAACTCTGCCAGAGGTAAGAAAGAAGCCCAGTCCTCCTGGTTCTCTGACACAAAACACCGGAGATATGTCTCCAAACTCTGGTTCAGACGTTCTGTCTGACCATTGGTCTGTGGATGAAAAGCCGATGAAAACGACAACTGCATCCCCCGCCGTGTACAAAATGCCTTCCAGAATTTGGACACAAACTGAGACCATCGATCCGACACCACATCGGATGGTACCCCGTGAAGCCTCACAATCTCCCCAATGAACACCTGCGCCAGAGTTTTAGCATTAGGAAGAGCAGGAAGAGCGATAAAATGAGCCATCTTGCTGAACCTGTCCACTACAACAAGTATGACTGTTTTACCCGAAGACGGCGGGAGGTCCGTAATAAAGTCCATAGACAGATGAGTCCACGGACGCTCCGGGATCTTCAAAGGTAAGAGGGCCCCAGACGGACGGGTATGTGGGGTCTTAGAGCGCGCACAAATCCCACAGGACGCAACAAAAGTTACCACCTCCCTATGTAAGTTAGGCCACCAAAACTGCCGCGAGAGGAGATCCACAGTTGCTTTACTCCCTGGGTGTCCTGCTAAGGCTGAGTTATGGTGTGCCTCAATCACCTTTTGTCGCAAGTGATCCGGAACAAACAGTCTCCCTGGAGGTCCAACAGGGGCGTCCCCCTGAGCCTCCAATACCTCCTTCTCAAGCTCAGAGCATACTGCCGACACCACCACCCCCTCCTGAAGGATTGGAACCGGGTCATCCGTCTTCCCGGCCCCAGGGAAACTACGAGACAAGGCATCCGCCTTTACATTTTTTGACCCAGGACGATATGTGACAACAAAATTAAACCTGGTAAAAAATAACGACCACCTAGCTTGTCTGGGATTCAGACGTTTTGCGGACTCTAAATACAGCAGGTTCTTGTGATCAGTGATGACGATGACCGGGTGGACTGCCCCCTCCAAAAAATGACGCCACTCCTCAAAAGCTAACTTAATGGCCAAGAGCTCCCTATTGCCGACATCGTAATTCCTCTCAGCGGACGACAATTTTTTAGAGAAGAAAGCGCACGGGTGCCACTTACCAGGGGACAAACCCTGTGACAATACTGCTCCCACCTCTACCTCAGAAGCGTCCACCTCCACAATGAACGGCTGTGACGCATCCGGTTGAATGAGTATGGGAGCCGAAGCAAAACATTTTTTCAAGGAGGAAAACGCTTGACAAGCCTTGTCAGACCACCTAGAAAAATCCGTCCCTTTTTTAGTCATGTCTGTGAGAGGTTTAACTATGGACGAGAAATTACGAATAAATTTCCGGTAGTAGTTAGCAAACCCCAGGAAACGTTGTAGTGCCTTAAGTTCCTCTGGCAGATCCCACTCAAGAACTGCCCGCACTTTCCAGGGTCTATACGAAAACCGGACGCTGACACCAGGAAACCTAAAAACTGAAGTTCCTGTACGGCGAACACACACTTTTCCCATTTGGCGTACAGTTTATTATCCCGCAAGATCTGCAACACCTGCCTAACATGCTCTTGATGAGACACCAGATCCGGCGAGTAAATTAAGATGTCATCCAGATATATGACAACAAACTGTCCCACCAGGCGGCGAAAAATGTCATTAACAAAGTGTTGGAACACCGCCGGGGCATTAGTCAGACCAAATGGCATGACAAGGTTCTCATAATGCCCCTCTGGGGTGTTAAACGCTGTCTTCCATTCATCCCCCTCCTTCATCCTAATCAGATTGTACGCCCCCCTGAGATCCAACTTAGAGAACCATTTGGCGCCCACTATCTGATTGAAGAGATCGGGAATAAGTGGGAGCGGATACGGATCTCGGACCGTAATCCGATTGAGTTCACGGAAATCCAGGCAAGGGCGTAGGCCTCCATCTTTCTTCTTCACAAAGAAGAACCCCGCGGCCACCGGGGAAGATGAGGTCTAATATGCCCCTTAGCCAGACTCTCTGAAATATAATCCTTCATGGCCTGTCTCTCAGGACCAGAAAGATTATACAACCTAGATTTCGGTAACTTGGCCCCAGGGAGCAATTTAACAGAACAGTCATACACGCGATGAGGAGGTAGTTCTTGACACCCTTTCTCCGAGAATACATCCTCAAAGTCCACCAGAAATGGAGGTAAGGTCCTAGGAGCGACCGCACCGATGACCGTATTCATGCAGTTTTTATTACAGAATTCACTCCATTGGCTTATCTCTCTGGATTGCCAATTAATAACCGAGTTATGCTTAGTTAACCAAGGAAGGCCCAGCACTATAGGAGTGGGAAGACCCTCCAACACGTAACACGACAACAGTTCTTTATGTATCGCCCCCACTTGAAGATCTATGTTATGCACTGCTTGCAAAAAACTACCCTGACCGAGAGGTCTGGCGTCGATCGAGAATATGGGGATGGGTTTAGCCAATACACTCAGTCGCATACCTTGAACCCGGGCAAAGCGAGCATCCACCAGATTAGCCCCGCCCCACTATCCAGAAGAACAGATATCCTCTCAGTTCTCGCACCCACCACCACCTCCGCCGGCACGAGGAATTGAGACGGACCTAGGGACGAAATACCTACTCCCAGATTGCCGTCCACCACACAACCTGGGATCAATAGTTTTCCAGCGACTTCTCACTCTGCAAAGCACGGGATGGACACCCCCCAATAAAATGTCCCTTTCTCCTGCAGAAGAAACACCTTCCTGTCTTGTGGCGCACTGCCGATCCCCTCCCCCGAAATGATGTCCCTCCTAACTGCATCGGCTCTTCTGGACTGACCAGGGGAACCTCCATATAAGGGGCCCTAGTAGAAGGTGGAGTCATCACAGGGGCGGAGTTACCCCGCACCTCTCCCGAAGCCGCCTGTCAATGCGAATAGCAAGGGCCATAGCGGCTTCCAGTGACGTGGGAGGGTCATACTGTGTCAGCACATCCTTTAATTTGTCAGATAAACCTTGACAAAACTGGCTCCTAAGAGCCGGGTCATTCCACTGGGTGTCCGTGGCCCACCTACGGAACTCCGAACAGAATTCCTCCGCCGGACGATCTCCCTGCTGTATCTTACGTAACTTAGATTCAGCAAGGGAGACTCGATCCGGGTCATCATATACAAGACCCAGAGCTGCGAAAAACCTATCCACTGACTGGAGAGCCGGGGAGCCCGGGGGGAGAGAGAATGCCCAGGATTGGGGGTCCCCTTGCAGGAGCGAGATGACAATCCCCACCCTTTGTTCTTCACTCCCAGATGACCGAGGTCGCAGCCGAAAGTACAATTTACATGCCTCCCGGAAAGCAAAAGACTTGTCCCGCCCCCCAGTGAACCTGTCAGGGAGAGCTACTTTAGGTTCTGGACCGGCTTGCTCCAGGGGGTACAAAACCTTGGACTTAACGTCCGCCAGCTCCATGGACAAACTCTGCAACTGCCGAGCTAGACTGGCTACTGGATCCATGGTGGCTGGAGAAAATCTTTAGTGGTCGGTGAAAATGTCACGCTGTTACTGCATACAGGAGGTCCGGGGTCTATGCTGACCCTAAGCTGGGGTCCTGACTAATCCCTCTACCTGGAGGTACTGTTGATGGTACAGAGGTCCAGGGTGCCAGCGTAACCCTATCTCCTGCAAATCCCTGACCTTCAGTAATCTAGTCCTGAGAAGGACCCCGATCACAACACAGGGGACTGGAAGGTATATGCCTAAACACAGTAATAGACGAACGAGACAGTACAAGGGGTAAACTAAAATCCACCTTGCATACAAAACTCACACCACAAAAACAGAGGGAACACCAACGGGTACGGAGATAAATGATAAAGCGAGGAGGGGAAAAAACCACACCAGGTACTCTTCACTTCAGACTTTACAATACCACGATCCGCTCTGCTGGTCTGCATGAATGCTTTCACCGACACATTCCTAGCAGACTGGCAGGTATTTGAAGGAATCTCATTACTGCAGAATTAACTGCAGCTGGGCGAGGCAGGCCTCGTCTAGCACAGAGAGAGAGAGAGAATTAACTCCCTCACTGCCGAAAAACACCAAGCACCAAAAACTCAGCTGCGCGAAGTCAGATTGTGTAATCGCGACGATCTTTGTGGCGACACACCCGTGACACCCTCCTAGCTTTGTGTCATCAGCAAATTTAATCAGTTTACCCTCAATTCCTTCATCTAAATCATTGATAATGATGTTGAACAATACAGTGCCCAGGACAGAGCCCTGTGGTACCCCACTTGAGACATTCTTCCAACTGGATGTGCAGCCATTTACGACCACTCTTTGGGACCGATCACTAAGCCAGTTATGAATCCACCTAAGAGTTGCCTTGTCCATTCCATACTTAGTCAGTTTTTCAATAAGGATTGTGTGAGATACTTTGTCAAATGCTTTGCTGAAGTCAAGATATACTATATCTACAGCATTTCCCTGATCCACCCAGTCAGTGATTCTGTCATAGAAGGAAATTAAGTTAGTCTGACATGACTTATTACCATAGTTACAAACCCATGCTGACTCTGTTTAATCACTTCATTCCTATCCAGGTACTTACATACACGTTGTTTAATAATTTGTTCAAAGATCTTTCCTGGTATAGAAATCAGACTCACCGGCCTATAGTCCCCTGGGTCCACCTTCTTCCCCTTTTTGAAAATAGGAACATTTGCTCTTCTCCAGTTTTCTGGGACTTCTCCTGTTCTCCAAGAATTTCAAAGATTATGGAGAGTGGTTCAAGAATATCTTCTGCTATCCCCTTCAGTACTCTGGGGTGTAATTCATCTGGACCTGGAGACTTGAATTCATTTAGGTTAGTTAAGTGTTTCCTCACTATCTTTCTGTTTATAGATATCCTGGATTATTCTATTCTCTTAATAGGACAGTGAAGATCAGTTGATGTTACATTTCCTTTCTGAGAGAAAACAGAAATAGGAATTTAAAAGTTCGGCCTTCTCAACATCCTGTCTTACCATTTCATCATTTTCATCCTGTAAAAATCCTATAGCATCTTTGACTTTTCTTTTACTTTTGACATATCCCCAAAATCCTTTTTTTGTTGCTTTTGACGTCTCTTGCAAGCCTTAATTCATTGTCAGCTTTAGATAATCTGATTTGTGTCCTGCAGGTTCTGCAGACAGCATTATATTCTTCTTTAGATGTGCCTCCCTCTTTCCATTTGATAAACATTTCTTTCTTCCTTTTTAGCATGTGTTTAAGTTCTGTGTTCATCCATCCTGGTTTTCTTAAATGCTTCCTATTTTTCCCTCTTTTCAGAATTGATTGTGCTTTGAGAATCTCATTTTTCAAGATTTCTTATCCTTCCTGGACATTTTTGTCCTTAAGGATATACAGCCATTGGATCCCTCCAATTCTCTTTCTGAGTCCCTTGAAATTTGCCTTTCTGAAATCTAACCTTGATGTCTGAATCTTCACAGGTCTTCCTCCTCTAGTTATCCAAAATTCTAAAATAGCATGGTCACTACCTCCTAGGGTCCTAGCCACTCTTACCTCCTCAACCATTTCCTCCCTGTTTATAAGGATTAGATGCAAGGTAGCAGATCTCCTTATTTTCTCCCCTACCTTTTGGAAGATAAAGTTGTCAGCAAAAGGGAAAAGAATTTCCTTGACCTGTTAGTTTTGCCTGAGAGAGATTCCCAACAAATGTCTGGATAATTGAAATCCCCCATGACCACTATGTCATATTTTTTGGAGAACTTGGCCATTTGATGCATAAAGAGTTCATCCATATCTTCAGCTTGCACAGGTGGCCTGTAGTAAATGCCTACAATGGTGTCCTTTCCATTGTTCTGTCCTTGTATTCTTGCCCAGTTTCCACAGAACTCCCAGTCTCTGAAGCTTCAATCTCTGTGCAGATATACGCTTTTTAACATACAATGCGACACCTCCTCCTCGTTTATCAAGTCTGTTTCTTGCAAATAAGTTGTATCCTTCTAGCCTTGTATTCCAATCATGTGTATCGTCCCACCAAGTTTCAGTGATTCCAATGACATCATATTTATTTTCTTGCGTTAGTAGTTCCAGTTCTCCTTGTTTGTTGTCCATGCTTTGTGCATTCGTATAGAAACATTTTTGTTTGTGATTGGTTTCTCTTTCTTCAATATTTTTATTATTTAAATTTTTTTGTCTTTGTTCTTACTTTCCACTTCTAATAGCAGAGTTCTCGAACACACGCGGCTCCGCTCCGTACACCTCATACACACGCGGCTCCGCTCAGTACACCTCGAACACACGCGGCTCCGCTCCGTACACCTCGAACACACGCGGCTCCACTCCGTACACAAGCGGCTCACCTACATACACCTCGTACACACGCGGCTCAGCTCCGTGCACCTCTTACACACGTGGCTCAGCTCCGTACACCTCGTACACAAGCGGCTCAGCTCCCTTCACCTCGTACACACGCGGCTCAGCTCCCTTCACCTCGTACACACGCGGCTCAGCTCCCTTCACCTCGTACCCACGTGGCTCAGCTCCCTTCACCTCGTACACACGCGGCTCCGCTCCGTACACACGCGGCTCAGCTCCGTACACCTCGTACACACGCGGCTCGGCTCCATACACAAGCGGCTCACCTACGTACACCTCGTACACACGCGGCTCAGCTCCGTGCAGCTCGTACACACGCGGCTCAGCTCCATGCACCTTGTACACACGCGGCTCCGCTCCGTACACCTCGTACACACGCGGCTCCGCTCCGTACACCTCGAACACACGCGGCTCCGCTCCGTACACAAGCGGCTCACCTACGTACACCTCGTACACACGCGGCTCAGCTCCGTGCAGCTCGTACACACGCGGCTCAGATCCGTGCACCTCGTACACACGCGGCTCAGCTCCCTTCACCACGTACACACGCGGCTCAGCTCCCTTCACCTCGTACACACGCGGCTCAGCTCCCTTCACCTCGTACACACGCGGCTCAGCTCCCTTCACCTCGTACACACGCGGCTCAGCTCCCTTCACCTCGTACACACGCGGCTCCGCTCCGTACACCTTGTACACACGGTGCTCCGCTCCGTACACCTCGTACACACGCGGCTACGCTCCGTACACCTCGTACACACGCGGCTACGCTCCGTACACCTCGTACACACGCGGTTTCCGCTCCGTACACCTCGTACACAAGTGGCTCAGCTCCATACACCTCGTACACAAGTGGCTCAGCTCAGCACACCTCGAACACACACGGCTACGCTCCATCCACCTCGTACACACACAGCTCTGCAACATCCACACTGTAAACGCCTCCTGACCCCACACATAAACTTCCCCTAATCCAGCACCATGACAACCAGAATAGCAGAGTCCTGCATACACTGAGGCCCCTGATCATGTGACCCCTGACTCCTCCCCTCCTGTAACCTCATCACAGGTCCTGTGCGCACAGAAAAGACATATATGTGGAGTGCGGCTCTGCGGGTGGAGGTCGGTGCTGGAGGCTCCATTATTCTCTATGTGGAGTGCGGCGCTGCCGGTGGAGGTAGGTGCTGGAGGCTCCACTATTCTCTATGTGGAGTGCGGCTCTGCGGGTGGAGGTCGGTGCTGGAGGCTCCATTATTCTCTATGTGGAGTGCGGCTCTGCGGGTGGAGGTCAGTGCTGGAGGCTCCATTATTCTCTATGTGGAGTGTGGCTCTGCGGGTGGAGGTCGGTGCTGGAGGCTCCATTATTCTCTATGTGGAGTGCGGCTCTGCGGGTGGAGGTCGGTGCTGGAGGCTCCATTATTCTCTATATGGAGTGTGGCTCTGCGGGTGGAGGTAGGTGCTGGAGGCTCCATTATTCTCTATGTGGAGTGCGGCTCTGCGGGTGGAGGTAGGTGCTGGAGGCTCCATTATTCTCTATGTGGAGTGTGGCTCTGCGGGTGGAGGTCGGTGCTGGAGGCTCCATTATTCTCTATGTGGAGTGTGGCTCTGCGGGTGGAGGTCGGTGCTGGAGGCTCCATTATTCTCTATGTGGAGTGCTGCTCTGCGGGTGGAGGTCAGTGCTGGAGGCTCCATTATTCTCTATGTGGAGTGCGGCTCTGCAGGTGGAGGTCGGTGCTGGAGGCTCCATTATTCTCTATGTGGAGTGCTGCTCTGCGGGTGGAGGTCAGTGCTGGAGGCTCCATTATTCTCTATGTGGAGTGCGGCTCTGCGGGTGGAGGTCGGTGCTGGAGGCTCCATTATTCCCTATGTGGAGTGCGGCTCTGCGGGTGGAGGTAGGTGCTGGAGGCTCCATTATTCTCTATGTGGAGTGCGGCTCTGCGGGTGGAGGTCGGTGCTGGAGGCTCCATTATTCTCTATGTGGAGTGCGGCTCTGCGGGTGGAGGTCGGTGCTGGAGGCTCCATTATTCTCTATGTAGAGTGCTGCTCTGCGGGTGGAGGTCGGTGCTGGAGGCTCCATTATTCTCTATGTGAAGTGCGGCTCTGCGGGTGGAGGTAGGTGCTGGAGACTCCATTATTCTCTATGTGGAGTGCGGCTCTGCGGGTGGAGGTAGGTGCTGGAGGCTCCATTATTCTCTATGTGGAGTGCGGCTCTGCGGGTGGAGGTAGATGCTGGAGGCTCCATTATTCTCTATGTGGAGTGCTGCTCTGCGGGTGGAGGTAGGTGCTGGAGGCTCCATTATTCTCTATGTGGAGTGTGGCTCTGCGGGTGGAGGTAGGTGCTTGGAGGCTTCATTATTCTCTATGTGGAGTGCTGCTCTGCGGGTGGAGGTAGGTGCTGGAGGCTCCATTATTCTCTATGTGGAGTGTGGCTCTGCGGGTGGAGGTAGGTGCTGGAGGCTCCATTATTCTCTATGTGGAGTGTGGCTCTGCGGGTGGAGGTAGGTGCTGGAGGCTCCATTATTCTCTATGTGGAGTGCGGCTCTGCGGGTGGAGGTAGGTGCTGGAGGCTCCATTATTCTCTATGTGGAGTGCGGCTCTGCGGGTGGAGGTAGGTGCTGGAGGCTCCATTATTCTCTATGTGGAGTGTGGCTCTGCGGGTGGAGGTCGGTGCTGGAGGCTCCATTATTCTCTATGTGGAGTGTGGCTCTGCGGGTGAGGTCGGTGCTGGAGGCTCCATTATTCTCTATGTGGAGTGTGGCTCTGCGGGTGGAGGTCGGTGCTGGAGGCTCCTTTATTCTCTATGTGGAGTGCTGCTCTGCGGGTGGAGGTCGGTGCTGGAGGCTCCATTATTCTCTATGTGGAGTGCGGCTCTGCGGGTGGAGGTCGGTGCTGGAGGCTCCATTATTCTCTATGTGGAGTGTGGCTCTGCGGGTGGAGGTAGGTGCTGGAGGCTCCATTATTCTCTATGTGGAGTGCTGCTCTGCGGTGGAGGTCGGTGCTGGAGGCTCCATTATTCTCTATGTGGAGTGTGGCTCTGCGGGTGGAGGTAGGTGCTGGAGGCTCCATTATTCTCTATGTGGAGTGCGGCTCTGCAGGTGGAGGTAGGTGCTGGAGGCTCCATTATTCTCTATGTGGAGTGCGGCTCTGCGGGTGGAGGTCGGTGCTGGAGGTTCCATTATTCTCTATGTGGAGTGCGGCTCTACGGGTGGAGGTCGGTGCTTGAGGCTCCATTATTCTCTGTGGAGTGTGGGTCTGCGGGTGGAGGTAGGTGCTGGAGGCTCCATTATTCTCTATGTGGAGTGCGGCTCTGCGGGTGGAGGTAGGTGCTGGAGGCTCCATTATTCTCTATGTGGAGTGCTGCTCTGCGGGTGGAGGTCGGTGCTGGAGGCTCCATTATTCTCTATGTGGAGTGCGGCTCTGCGGGTGGAGGTAGGTGCTGGTGGCTCCATTCTCTATGTGGAATGCGGCTCTGCGGGTGGAGGTAGGTGCTGGAGGCTCCATTATTCTCTATGTGGAGTGCGGCTCTGCGGGTGGAGGTAGGTGCTGGAGGCTCCATTATTCTCTATGTGGAGTGTGGCTCTGCGGGTGGAGGTCGGTGCTGGAGGCTCCATTATTCTCTATGTGGAGTGTGGCTCTGCGGGTGGAGGTCGGTGCTGGAGGCTCCATTATTCTCTATGTGGAGTGTGGCTCTGCGGGTGGAGGTCGGTGCTGGAGGCTCCTTTATTCTCTATGTGGAGTGCTGCTCTGCGGGTGGAGGTCGGTGCTGGAGGCTCCATTATTCTCTATGTGGAGTGCTGGCTCTGCGGGTGGAGGTAGGTGCTGGAGGCTCCATTATTCTCTATGTGGAGTGCGGCTCTGCGGGTGGAGTAGGTGCTGGAGGCTCCATTATTCTCTATGTGGAGTGCGGCTCTGCGGGTGGAGGTCGGTGCTGGAGGCTCCATTATTCTCTATGTGGGGTGCGGCTCTGCGGGTGGAGGTGGTGCTGGAGGCTCCATTATTCTCTATGTGGAGTGCGCTCTGCGGGTGGAGGTAGGTGCTGGAGGCTCCATTATTCTCTATGTGGAGTGCGGCTCTGCGGGTGGAGGTCGGTGCTGGAGGCTCCATTATTCTCTATGTGGATGTGGCTCTGCGGGTGGAGGTCGGTGCTGGAGGCTCCATTATTCTCTATGTGGAGTGTGGCTCTGCGGGTGGAGGTCGGTGCTGGAGGCTCCATTATTCTCTATGTGGAGTGTGGCTCTGCGGGTGGAGGTCGGTGCTGGAGGCTCCATTATTCTCTATGTGGAGTGCTGGCTCTGCGGGTGGAGGTCGGTGCTGGAGGCTCCATTATTCTCTATGTGGAGTGCGGCTCTGCGGGTGGAGGTAGGTGCTGGAGGCTCCATTATTCTCTATGTGGAGTGCTGGCTCTGCGGGTGGAGGTAGGTGCTGGAGGCTCCATTATTCTCTATGTGGAGTGCTGCTCTGCGGGTGGAGGTCGGTGCTGGAGGCTCCATTATTCTCTATGTGGAGTGGGCTCTGCGGGTGGAGGTAGGTGCTGGAGGCTCCATTATTCTCTATGTGGAGTGCGGCTCTGCGGGTGGAGGTAGGTGCTGGAGGTCCATATTCTCCATTATTCTCTATGTGGAGTGTGCTCTGCGGGTGGAGGTCGGTGCTGAGGCTCCATTATTCTCTATGTGGAGTGTGGCTCTGCGGGTGGAGGTAGGTGCTGGAGGCTCCATTATTCTCTATGTGGAGTGCGGCTCTGCGGGTGGAGGTCGGTGCTGGAGGCTCCATTATTCTCTATGTGGAGTGCTGCTCTGCGGGTGGAGGTCGGTGCTGGAGGCTCCATTATTCTCTATGTGGAGTGCGGCTCTGCGGGTGGAGGTCGGTGCTGGAGGCTCCATTATTCTCTATGTGGAGTGCGGGTCTGCGGGTGGAGGTAGGTGGTCTGGAGGCTCCATTATTCTCTATGTGGAGTGCTGCTCTGCGGGTGGAGGTCGGTGCTGGAGGCTCCATTATTCTCTATGTGGAGTGTGCTCTGCGGGTGGAGGTAGGTGCTGGAGGCTCCATTATTCTCTATGTGGAGTGCGGCTCTGCGGGTGGAGGTAGGTGCTGGAGGCTCCATTATTCTCTATGTGGAGTGCGGCTCTGCGGGTGGAGGTCGGTGCTGGAGGCTCCATTATTCTCTATGTGGAGTGCGGCTCTACGGGTGGAGGTCGGTGCTGGAGGCTCCATTATTCTCTTGGAGTGGGCTCTGCGGGTGGAGGTAGGTGCTGGAGGCTCCATTATTCTCTATGTGGAGTGCGGCTCTGCGGGTGGAGGTAGGTGCTGGAGGCTCCATTATTCTCATGTGGAGTGCGCTCTGCGGGTGGAGGTCGGTGCTGGAGGCTCCATTATTCTCTATGTGGAGTGCGGCTCTGCGGGTGGAGGTAGGTGCTGGAGGCTCCATTCTCTATGTGGAGTGCGGCTCTGCGGGTGGAGGTAGGTGCTGGAGGCTCCATTATTCTCTATGTGGAGTGTGGCTCTGCGGGTGGAGGTCAGTGCTGGAGGCTCCATTATTCTCTATGTGGAGTGTGGCTCTGCGGGTGGAGGTCGGTGCTGGAGCTCCATTATTCTCTATGTGGAGTGCGGCTCTGCGGGTGGAGGTAGGTGGCTGGAGGCTCCATTATTCTCTATGTGGAGTGCGGCTCTGCGGGTGGAGGTCGGTGCTGGAGGCTCCATTATTCTCTATGTGGAGTGCGGCTCTGCGGGTGGAGGTGGTGCTGGAGGCTCCATTATTCTCTGTGGAGTGCGGCTCTGGGGTGGAGGTCGGTGCTGGAGGCTCCATTATTCTCTATGTGGAGTGTGGCTCTGCGGGTGGAGGTAGGTGCTGGAGGCTCCATTATTCTCTATGTGGAGTGCGGCTCTGCGGGTGGAGGTCGGTGCTGGAGGCTCCATTATTCTCTATGTGGAGTGGGCTCTGCGGGTGGAGGTCGGTGCTGGAGGCTCCATTATTCTCTATGTGGAGTGCGCTCTGCGGGTGGAGGTGGTGCTGGAGGCTCCATTATTCTCTATGTGGAGTGCGCTCTGCGGGTGGAGGTAGGTGCTGGAGGCTCCATTATTCTCTATGTGGAGTGCGGCTCTGCGGGTGGAGGTCGGTGCTGGAGGCTCCATTATTCTCTATGTGGATGTGGCTCTGCGGGTGGAGGTGGTGCTGGAGGCTCCATTATTCTCTATGTGGAGTGCGGCTCTGCGGGTGGAGGTAGGTGCTGGAGGCTCCATTATTCTCTATGTGGAGTGTGGCTCTGCGGGTGGAGGTCGGTGCTGGAGGCTCCATTATTCTCTATGTGGAGTGTCGGCTCTGCGGGTGGAGGTAGGTGCTGGAGGCTCCATTATTCTCTATGTGGAGTGCGGCTCTGCGGGTGGAGGTAGGTGCTGGAGCTCCATTATTCCTATGTGGAGTGTGGCTCTGCGGGTGGAGGTCAGTGCTGGAGGCTCCATTATTCTCTATGTGGAGTGTGCTCTGCGGGTGGAGGTCAGTGCTGGAGGCTCCATTATTCTCTATGTGGAGTGCGGCTCTGCGGGTGGAGGTAGGTGCTGGAGCTCCATTATTCTCTATGTGGAGTGGGCTCTGCGGGTGGAGGTCGGTGCTGGAGGCTCCATTATTCTCTATGTGGAGTGCGGCTCTGCGGGTGGAGGTAGGTGCTGGAGGCTCCATTATTCTCTGTGGAGTGCGGCTCTGCGGGTGGAGGTGGTGCTGGAGGCTCCATTATTCTCTATGTGGAGTGTGGCTCTGCGGGTGGAGGTCAGGTGCTGGAGGCTCCATTATTTCTCTATGTGGAGTGCGGCTCTGCGGGTGGAGGTAGTGGCTGGAGCTCCATTATTCTCTATGTGGAGTGCGGCTCTGCGGGTGGAGGTCGGTGCTGGAGCTCCATTATTCTCTATGTGGAGTGCGCTCTGCGGGTGGAGGTCGGTGCTGGAGGCTCCATTATTCTCTATGTGGATGCGCTCTGCGGTGGAGGTCGGCTGAGGCTCCATTATTCTCTATGTGGAGTGCGGCTCTGCGGGTGGAGGTAGGTGCTGGAGCCTCCATTATTCTCTATGTGGAGTGGGCTCTGCGGGTGGAGGTAGTGCTGGAGGCTCCATTATTCTCTATGTGGAGTGCGGCTCTGCGGGTGGAGGTAGGTGCTGAGGCTCCATTATTCTCTATGTGGAGTGCGGCTCTGCGGGTGGAGGTAGGTGCTGGAGCTCCATTATTCTCTATGTGGAGTGTCGGCTCTGGGGTGGAGGTCGGTGCTGGAGGCTCCATTATTCTCTATGTGGAGTGTGGCTCTGCGGGTGGAGGTAGTGCTGGAGGCTCCATTATTTCATATGTGGAGTGCGGCTCTACGGGTGGAGGTAGGTGCTGAGCCTCCATTATTCTCTATGTGGAGTGTGGCTCTGCGGTGGAGGTAGTGCTGGAGGCTCCATTATTCTCTATGTGGATGGGCTCTGCGGGTGGAGGTCAGGTGCTGAGGCTCCATTATTCTCTATGTGGAGTGTGGCTCTGCGGGTGGAGGTAGGTGCTGGAGCTCCATTATTCTCTATGTGGAGTGCGCTCTGCGGGTGGAGGTAGGTGCTGGAGGCTCCATTATTCTCTATGTGGAGTGTGGCTCTGCGGGTGGAGGTCGTGCTGGAGGCTCCATTATTCTTCTATGTGGAGTGCGGCTCTGCGGGTGGAGGTAGGTGCTGAGCTCCATTATTCTCTATGTGGAGTGCGGCTCTACGGGTGGAGGTAGGTGCTGGAGCCTCCATTATTCTCTAGTGGAGTGTGGCTTGCGGGTAGGTCTGCTGGAGGCTCCATTATTTCTATGTGGAGTGCGCTCTGCGGTGGAGGTGGGCTGGAGGCTCCATTATTTCTATGTGGAGTGCGGCTCTGCGGGTGGAGGTAGGTGCCTGGAGGCTCCATTATTCATCTATGTGGAGTGCGCTCTGCGGTGGAGGTAGGTGCTGGAGGCTCCATTATTCTCTATGTGGAGTGCGGCTCTGCGGGTGGAGGTCGGTGCTGGAGGCTCCATTATTTCTATGTGGAGTGGGCTCTGCGGGTGGAGGTCGGTGCTGAGGCTCCATTATTCTCTATGTGGAGTGTGGCTCTGCGGGTGGAGGTAGGTGCTGGAGCCCATTATTCTCTATGTGGAGTGCGGCTCTGCGGGTGGAGGTAGTGCTGGAGGCTCCATTATTCTCTATGTGGAGTGTGGCTCTGCGGGTGGAGGTCAGTGCTGGAGGCTCCATTATTCTCTATGTGGAGTGCGGCTCTGCGGGTGGAGGTAGGTGCCGGAGGCTCTATTAGGGCAGAGACACACTGCCGTATTTCACGTGCGAGAATCGCATGGTAAAACTTGTACTGGCTGTCGGCTCTCCTGACCTGAGCTTGACCTCTGCATAGTAATACATCACGCTGTCTTGCTCAGGTCAGGAGAGGTGTCAGGCCAGTCCGTGCAGTGTGATGCGATTCTCGCACGAGTTTTACGGCCGTGTGACTCCAGCCTTATTCTCGATGTGGAGTGTGGCTCTGCGGGTGGAGGTAGGTGCTGGAGGCTCCATTATTCTCTATGTGGAGTGCGGCTCTGCGGGTGGAGGTCAGTGCTGGAGGCCCCATTATTCCATATGTGGAGTGCGGCTCTGCGGGTGGAGGTAGGTGCTGGAGGTTCCATCATTCTCTATGTGGAGTGTGGCTCTGCGGGTGGAGGTCGGTGCTGGAGGCTCCATTATTCTCTATGTGGAGTGCGGCTCTGCGGGTGGAGGTCGGTGCCGGAGGCTCCATTATTCTCTATGTGGAGTGCGGCTCTGCGGGTGGAGGTAGGTGCTGGAGGCTCCATTATTCTCTATGTGGAGTGCGGCTCTGCGGGTGAGGTCGGTGCTGGAGGCTCCATTATTCTCTATGTGGAGTGCGGCTCTGCGGGTGGAGGTCGGTGCCGGAGGCTCCATTATTCTCTATGTGGAGTGCGGCTCTGCGGGTGGAGGTCGGTGGTGGAGGCTCCATTATTCTCTATGTGGAGTGCGGCTCTGCGGGTGGAGGTCGGTGGTGGAGGCTCCATTATTCTCTATGTGGAGTGCGGCTCTGCGGGTGGAGGTCGGTGGTGGAGGCTCCATTATTCTCTATGTGGAGTGCGGCTCTGCGGGTGGAGGTCGGTGGTGGAGGCTCCATTATTCTCTATGTGGAGTGCGGCTCTGCGGGTGGAGGTCGGTGCTGGAGGCTCCATTATTCTCTATGTGGAGTGTGGCTCTGCGGGTGGAGGTAGATGCTGGAGGCTCCATTATTCTCTATGTGGAGTGCGGCTCTGCGGGGTAGAGGTCAGTGCTGGAGGCCCCATTATTCTCTATGTGTAGTGCGGCTCTGCGGGTGGAGGTCGGTGCTGGAGGCTCCATTATTCTCTATGTGTAGTGCGGCTCTGCGGGTGGAGGTAGGTGCTGGAGGCTCCATTATTCTCTATGTGGAGTGCGGCTCTGCGGGTGGAGGTCGGTGGTGGAGGCTCCATTATTCTCTATGTGGAGTGCGGCGCTGCGCGTGGAGGTAGGTGCTGGAGGCTCCATTATTCTCTATGTGGAGTGCGGCTCTGCGCGTGGAGGTAGGTGCTGGAGGCTCCATTATTCTCTATGTGGAGTGCGGCTCTGCGGGTGGAGGTCGGTGCTGGAGGCTCCATTATTCTCTATGTGGAGTGCGGCTCTGCGGGTGGAGGTCGGTGCTGGAGGCTCCATTATTCTCTATGTGGAGTGAGCCTCTGCGGGTGGAGGTCGATGCTGGATGCTCCATTATTCTCTATGTGGAGTGCGGCTCTGCGGGTGGAGGTCGGTGCTGGAGGCTCCATTAGGCCGGGATCACACATGCGAGTAAATCGGCCGACACTCGCATGTGAAATCCCAGCTCTGGCGCCGGCACTCGGGAGTGGAGCGAGCGGCTGCATGTATTTATATGCAGCTGCGCGCTCCACTCCTAAGTGCCGGCGCCAGAGCTGGGATTTCACATGCGAGTGTCGGCCGATTTACTCGCATGTGTGATCCCGTCCTTATTCCATATGTGGAGTGCGGCTCTGCGGGTGGAGGGATGTGGAGATTCCCCATTACTGGCTCATTAATACTAGATGTATATTGTACAGGGGATATCGCAGCCGATTCCCACAAGAAGAATCCTGGAAACACAGAATTAGAAATGATTCTTTCTCTGCAGTTTCTATAGGACTTCATACATTCCTGATTCCGGAGAGTAATAGAAATACGGCAGAAAACAGAGGAAGAAAGTTCAGAGAAGAAGCTTCATAGAAGGACATTGAAGTTATAGACGCCATTTAACCCTTTGAGAGAAAGTGATTCCAGCTCTTTACTGAGTTTATCCCCCCAGAACTGTAGCAGGTAAAGACCCCAATATCCACAGGTGTCCCTTCTAATTGGGGGAAACTTTCACCGCTAATAATCCTTGCACAGTTCTGACAAACACGGAAAAGTTCCCCTTTATGGAGGTGACAGAAAGTCTGTTTAGTCACTTTAGCTTCATAATATCAGCTCTAATCCAATGGTGAGAGAGCGATTTACCCTGAAGAGTCAGATTGTGGGGTTGTTATAAAATGTTATATTTAGGGGGTTCTGTGTTGTCTCCTTGTAAGAATCACAATGGTTTTGTTCCTTTTCCGCTGATGGATACAAACGACCCAACTATGAAAGACTGGAACCAAGGAAACATGTATTACTCTAATAGTACGGGGCCCCTTTCTTTGCCCCCACACAGTATAACGTTCCCACCGTACTGCCATACCCAATTTTTGGGGGTTGTTTTTCATGTAATATACGGAAACCTACGATAAAATGCAAAAAATAAACCCATTATGTCCAGAGAAAAAAAAAAACCTGTACATGGAGACTTTGGAATCAGATTATTTCTGTCTGTTGTGTTTGTGGAAAGAAAAAAGCTTTTATAAAAGCCTAAAACTTATGTGTGTGAATCAGACCTGAAATCTAACGTGATAGAAGATTTCAGTGCGGGGAAGACGGGAAACATTCATATAGACGGCCGGTGGGGATGGAGTCAGTGGACAAATATGTTTCTAGAGCCGTAGTAGAAGCTGAAGATGTTGTCCTCATCATGAAGTACCGTATTTTTCATTTTCCGGACCATAAGACGCACTTTTTCCCCAAAAAATTTTGGGGGCTAATGTGGGTGCGTTTTATGGTCGCAATATACCTAAAAATCCGGTGGCGGCGGCAGTCCCAATTCTGCTTCCCTGTGGTGTGGTCGTGTCGGGGCTCTGTGATGCAGCGGGGCTCTGTGCTGCGTGGGGGGCTCCGCCGGCATTTCACTCTTAGCCTGAAAGCCCCCGCAGCTCCGCTGCTGCAACACAGTGGCGTCCTGAAAGATGGCCGCCAGGGGCCTCCGGAAAGATCTCTTCCCGAGATCTCGTCTCCCAAGATCTCAGGACAAGATCTTGGGAGAAGAGATCTCGTTGCCGAGATTTGAATTTGAGTATGCGGCGGCCATCTTTCAGGATGCCACCGCGTTGCAGCAGCAGAGCTGCGGGGGGCTTTCGGGCTAAGAGCGAAATGCCGGCGGTGCACCCCACACAACACAGAGCCCCGCTGCTGCCCCGACAACACCGCTCTACAGGGAGGCTGCATCGGGACCGCCACCGAAGGCCCCTGGCGCCCATCTTTCAGGAGGCCACCGCATTGCAGCAGCGGAGCTTCGGGAGGCTTTCAGGCTAAGAGCGAAATGCCAGCAGAGCCCCCCACGCAGCACAGAGCCCCGCTACCGCCACATCAGAGCCCCGACACCACCGCACCACAGAGCACAGGAGGCTGCATTGGGACCACCGCCACGGGATTTGTAAGTATATTGCGACCCCCCCCCCCCCCCCCCCAGAGCACAGCCACCCCACAGAGCACCCCTGCAACACAGAGCACCACCACTGCACCAGCCTGGACCACCGAACGACCCCTGTGACCACTCCTCTACCTGTGCTGATCCCTTCACTGGTAAGCTGAATTCGGACTGTAAGATGGACCCCAATTTAACACATTATTTTTTTTTCCCTATTTTCCTTCTGAAAATTTGGGGTGCGTCTTATGGTCCAAAAAATACGGTAGTTATTTCTCCTGTCACGTGTAATGAATATCTCCTGCAGTGTTGCTAATGCCGATTCCAGTGTCGGTAAATGAGACGAGAATTAGCGTTATGGAAGATGAGTCTATGAGAAACGTATTCGGCTGCCGACTGAGGAAGAAACTGCTTGTTGTCTGTGGCCTAAATATATAGGTTTTATTAGTAGATGTCTGTTATGAATGTTCTAGAGATGGTTTCTGAGCAGAGGCTCCCTCTGGTGGTTACAGATAGTACTGAACCGTCCAGCGAGGAATGGCAATCTGGGATCACTGACTGGACTGATATAAGGGAGGTTCCCTCCCATGATGGTTGCCGGTGATCAATTGTTCTTGTCTCAATTGTGGTTCCTGGTTCATTTTGAAGTTTGCTGGAGTCTTGCCTGCACCTGCTGCCTTCAGATAAGATATTTTCTGCTTTTCTTTTTGTGCTTGCTTATTGCATAGTTTTCTGCACTTTTGTGGAGGTCAGCCGGGTCCCCTCCTGGGGCCTGTGCTCCTCTCAATTTATCTGTAGCCACTGTTATTTGTTCATTTGCTTTTTCCTGTTTTTTCAGTGGCTGCGGCTTTGTTTTGTTACACCAGAGATCTGATTTAGGTGGTAGAGATCGTGTGATCTCAGGTTTTTTGGCTATCAGAAGTGCTGGTATTTTTTTAGGGTTTTTGTTGGATTGCAGTCAGAATTCTTTCCTGTACTTTTCTGTCTAGACAGATTGGGCCCCAACGTTTGCTCATTCTATTTTCTGTCTTTGTCCGTGTTTTCTTCTTGTCTAACCGCCATTACTTGTTTGGGGGCTTCATATTTTCTTTGGGGATCTGCTCCGGGGCAGATAGCTTTCATCTTTCTGCCTTTAGGTGTAGTTCTCTCTCAGGCTGTGACGAGGCGTCTAGGATCAATGTAGGAACGCTCCACGGCTACCTCTAGTTGTGTGGTTAGTTCAGGTTACTACAATCCAATAGGTTCCAGCCTCTCTGGTGTATTTCCGTTTTTGCTTTTTCTCCTCAGCTACCTAAACATAACAGATGTCAGGGATAAAAGCAGAATGTTATAATATAATAAAAATACCATTGCTGCTCGGGTCCCCACCAGTCTCTGTATTTCCTGCTCGGTCCTAACAAACTTGTGATTCCTACATCCAATCCGTCACTGAAGCAGTGAGTAACAGCCAGTGATTGGGAGCCTAAAGGAGATATCTTAGTCAGCAATTCAACTTATATTCCAGTCCATACAAGACTAAGAATACTACACGTTCTATCTTCCCCTTATTATCTCCAGTAATTGTATTATTACACAGGATTTCATGATGTTACATCGGCTCATCTTCTTCTCATTCAGGTCTCTACAATATCGGATCCTCTCAGTGAAGATCTTCTATATAAGAGAATTTTCCTGATTTACCCATCAAAGATGGATATGGACAGAGACAAGATGGCGGAGAGGATATTACACCTCACCCTAGAGATCCTCTTCCAGCTTACTGGAGAGGTGAGAGATTCTGATGACGTCACATTACATCATTCTTATCTATGGGAATAACAGACAGAACTGGAGAGGTGAGGACTCTGGAAATGTCTGTAGTGAGATTTATTAATGTGTCTCTCCATAACCAGGATTACACAGTAGTGAAGAAGACCTCTAGTGAGCGCTGTCAGGACCCTGTGTCTGAGGGATGGGGAAGATCTCTGAGCCCAATCACGGGGCCTCCATCTCACCCCCTGATACATGAGGACATCAATGACCAGAAGATCCTAGAACTCGCCTACAAGATGATTGAGCTGCTGACTGGAGAGGTGACACTGCTGGGAATGCTGGGACATTATACAGTAACGCTATGAAGTGATCGGGGCATGACGGTATCATTGTATGTGTCAGGTTCCTATAAGGTGTCAGGATGTCGCAGTCTATTTCTCCATGGAGGAGTGGGAGTATCTAGACAGACACAAAGATCTGTAGAAGGACGTCATGCTGGAGGTTCCCCAGCCCCTCACATCACCAGGTAATAGACAGGAATAAATACACACGGCCTATAATTATCTGTATGTAAAGATAGAATTCAGTCGCTGTATGTGTTTCCTCCAGATCTATCCAGTAAGAGGACAACACTAGAGAGATGTCCCCGTCCTCTTCTTCCACAGGACTGTAAACAAGAAGATCCCAATGTTCCTCAGGATCATCAGGTAGATGGAGAGAAGGTGTCATGAGATCTCCCCTATGATGTGTAGGCGGCTGTGAAGGTCTTGTGCTCAGTCTTGTTTTATCCCCCCAGTATTATATGTTTTATACTTGTGTAATGAGAACGGAGGAGATGGCAGGATTAGAGCTGATCATAGATGTGACTTCTCCATCTGTCTGTGACTTTTACAATATTTGTTTCAGGGTGAAGATCTGACCAATATTAATACTACAGAGACATATGTGAGGGGTGATGAGCTGTGTAAAGAGGAGATTCCTACATATGACTACCCAGGTGAGTAGTAACCACTAATTTCAGAAAAGTCACTGATTCTTCTCAGTCATCATCTGTGGCTGCTTTATCGGTGGTGTAGTCCGGCCGTATCATAGTCCTATGATCACCATTTTGCCTCTAGACCACAACATTCTCTTCCATCCAAAACTGTTCAAATGACTTTGGGCATTAAAAGCCCTTTTCTATATTTACATACATATAGCCTGGAGGATCCACCTACACCCTGAAATTAGGAGACGCTGACCGTAACCTGGATGGAGAATGTGTGTGTGTGTCTGTGGGTGGAGAATGTGTGTGTGTGTCTGGGCTGAGGATATGTGCGTATGTCTGGGCTGAGGATATGTGCGTGTGTCTGGGCTGAGGATATGTGCGTGTGTCTGGGCTGAGGATATGTGCGTGTGTCTGGGCTGAGGATATGTGCGTGTGTCTGGGCTGAGGATATGTGCGTGTGTCTGGGCTGAGGATATGTGCGTGTGTCTGGGCTGAGGATATGTGCGTGTGTCTGGGCTGAGGATATGTGCGTGTGTCTGGGCTGAGGATATGTGCGTGTGTCTGGGCTGAGGATATGTGCGTGTGTCTGGGCTGAGGATATGTGCGTGTGTCTGGGCTGAGGATATGTGCGTGTGTCTGGGCTGAGGATATGTGCGTGTGTCTGGGCTGAGGATATGTGCGTGTGTCTGGGCTGAGGATATGTGCGTGTGTCTGGGCTGAGGATATGTGCGTGTGTCTGGGCTGAGGATATGTGCGTGTGTCTGGGCTGAGGATATGTGCGTGTGTCTGGGCTGAGGATATGTGCGTGTGTCTGGGCTGAGGATATGTGCGTGTGTCTGGGCTGAGGATATGTGCGTGTGTCTGGGCTGAGGATATGTGCGTGTGTCTGGGCTGAGGATATGTGTCTGTGTCTGGGCTGAGGATATGTGCGTGTGTCTGGGCTGAGGATATGTGCGTGTGTCTGGGCTGAGAATATGTGCGTGTGTCTGGGCTGAGAATATGTGCGTGTGTCTGGGCTGAGAATATGTGCGTGTGTGTGTGTGGGCGGAGAATATGTGCGTGTGTCTGTGTCAGGGCTGAGGATATGTGCGTGTGTCTGTGTGTGGGCGGAGAATATTTGTGTGTGTGTACCCATGCAACGTGTGTACTCCCATCTGGCTACGTCGTTTGTCACATATAACAGAAACAGCATAAGCCGATGATGGCAGAATAGTCTTATCTGGCGCCTGTATTCAATTGTAAATCAAAACATTTACATATTCACATACAAAATATATACTTGCCTTGCGCCTAATCCCCGATGCCCACGTTTCCTGTAAACAATCAAAAATAATAAACCAACATGGACACCATCCACCGTAGTCCATTTAATACCAAGTGTCCCACGGCGATCTCACGTGTAGAACAGTAGAGATGTGACCGCTCTATCTGGCCACTGGTGATACACTGACAGGAGGTAATTGCTTCTGCAGTGTATCTCTGAGCCGCCGTGAGAGTTTACCGGAGTTCATCAGCTGATCGGCTTCGGTGCTGTCATTTACGGCATTGCTGCATGGGAAAGTTCTCACAGATCGGTAGTTCTATAAGTGAGAGCATCGGAGATGATGAATTCCGGTTAACTCTTAAGGCAGCACAGTGATACACTGCAGGAGCAATTACCTGTTGTCAGTGTATCGCCGGAGGCCGGGTAGAGCAGTCACATTTCCCGATGTGACTGTTCTACCTGTGAGATCACTGTGGGACACTCAGTATTAAATGGACTACAGCGGACAGGATAGTATTATATGTTGGTTTATTATTTTTTGATTGTTTGCAGGAGACGAGGGAATCCGGGATTAGGCATTCAGGAAGTATGGTAAAGTTTGATTCAATAAAGGAGTCTGTTTATTATCTCAAATAAAGGACTTTATTTGGGTGTTTGTGTTTTTCTACAATAGCAATATGGGGTTAGTAATGGAGAGGTGTCTTATAGACGCCTCTCCATTACTAACCTGTGGGCTTGATGTCACCTGACAATACAAAGGTGACATCAACCCCACAAATATGAACCCCACTTGCCACCGCTACAGGGTAAGTGGGAAGAGCGAGGCTAGGTGCCAGAATTGGCACATCTATATGATGCGCCATTTCTGGGGCGGCTGAGAGATGATGTTTTTAGCCTTGGGGGAAGCCAATATCCATGGCACCTTCCGAGGCTATTAATATCAGCCCCCAGCTGTCTGCTTAGTCTTTGCTTGTTTGATTTTATAGGGAGACCCATGTCAATTTTTTTCTGGGGTTCCCCTGTAAACTAGCCAGTAAAGGCTAAGCAAACAGATGTGAGCTAATTTTAATAGCCTGGGAACCTTTGGCTATTGGCTCCTTCCCAGATTATTAATATCAGCTGTTGCCTTTCCCTCTGCTGGTTATGAAAATTATGCGGGAGCCCATGCAATCTTTTAAAAAAAACTTTTGAAAACGAAACAGATATTGCGTTTCATGCAGATATGACAATTCCTTTTTTGTTATAGCATATGTAGGTTAATTATGTTAATGCTCCTACATAGGCTGGTGTGTGTGTGTGTGTCTTTATTTAATGTTAATGAGGGTATCTGGCTGAAGAGGTTGAACAAGGAAATGACATCACAATTATTATTTTTTTAATATATCTTTATTTAGCTCTATGGATTTACAAAAAAGCATGAAAAAAGGCATAAAAAGCAAGTATTTTCAGCTTCGTTTTTCTGCCAAGAGATGCAGAAATTTATCCAAGCAAATACGCAAAGTGCGCACACAGCCTTATAAATAGTTATATTTAAAAGTATATTTCTTGTTTAAATTAATGTGATAGAAAATATTGGCCTTTACGATAGTTTATATTGCTAAGAGCCACTGAGACCCATACTCTAATTACCTCAAAGAGCTTTTACCATTAGTTACTCATTTTTTTTTTTTTTATACATAAAAAGACTGTTCAGCTTGATTATTTCAGTAGATGTATTATTGTCTATAGTCACAGTTTTGCCCATCATCCTTTAACCCTTAACGTCCATTGACGTGCACAGTCCGTCATGGCAGGATGTCAGTTCCGGCACCAGGATGAACTGCAAGTCATGCATTAGAACTGTCACTGCGTGTATACACGCAGTGACAGTTCAGTGCCGACAGCTGTCTATGACAGCTGACATAAATATGAAATGAACTCGGCACTCAACTTATGTGTATGAGATCTAAGGTTTTTATTCACAGTAGTAGCGAAACGTTTCGGTCCTATATCATGGACCTTCATCAGTCACTACATTTATAACAAAAAGGAAAAAGGATAATATTAACATCAAAAGTGAAAAAAAGTATATACATATAGCAACTTCGTCATTTCAGAGCGAGAAATAGGGAAAAATTATTTCAGATCCAATGCTAGAGAGATCAGGGAGAGGTCATAGATCAGAGTAAAATAGAGGTATCAGAAACAACGACAAGAGTGGGGACATACCACAAACTACTGCATAAAGGGTTAATCCACAATGGGAAAAGGAGAAGCTGGATGCAGCTGTAAAGTGAAAATAGGAATATAATGCGTGCTGTTGCAAGATACAAACGGTCTATGTGCATAGAGATATACATATGAAACATACCCAGTGGTGGTAGATAAGAATGAAGCCAAATGTCTCTATTTGAGCCGATATCCTGAAAAAATGGCCAGGTGTAAGTATCTGGATAATGGAAGAGCAGTGTGACCGTGTGTAGCCCTGGTATGTAAGGCACACATTATCCTGGAGGATGCGTGGAAAGGTAATGGTTTAATGCTTGATATCCATTCACTCCATCACACATTTGGACACACCCATAGGGTATATAAGCTAGTGACATGCAGCAGAGCTCAGTCTGTTTCCTGTCTTCGGACAGGGTCAGTCTAGTCTGGACTTGGAGGGAGGAAGGAGTTCAGTCTAGCTCGGGTGGCTCAGGAGTGAGTCATCCCACCAGTGTGCAGTCTGTGCAGGAGGAGAGGAGATCAGATTGCATTTCCTGTCAGAGCTCTGTGTGAGCTAAAGTCAGACAGACGGAGACAGCTTTGGAGAAAGGGAAGTTTGCAGCAGAAACTTCAGTCGCCTGTCCCAAGGACAGTGAAGTTCAGTCGATGTGTTCCTGAACTAGGAGAATACTGAGAATCTGTCAGCGAGCTCCAAGGAAGAAGTAAGAAAGGATTGACTTGTACTACCATAGGAAGTGTGGAGTGCTTATGTTAAGAGCGCGAGCAGGGCGAAGGGCACAGTGGAAGAAGTTAGAGCAGTGCCTTAGATATTGGATTATCTGCACTATTAGCCGGTCACTGGGGACCGAAGTGTTACTATCGCTTTATGCATAGTGATGAAACAACCAGAGATTCGCTGGACTACAAGTCGCAGGAACAAGCCCTAGAGAGTCGGTACGTAACCGGGGTCAGGTGGAATAGGGACTTTGAGTCAGTGCACGACAAAAGTAAGAACCTAGTTCCATCACTTGGAAGGCTCCACCACAATGCTGACCGGGCAGTACAGCTAAGGAGTTAGCTGGAGTTATTAGAGTTAACTTAGCTTCACGCAAGTTGGACTCATCTTTATTGAAAGTAAAGGAGGCCTCTAACCTGCTCAGCCGTTACCCTGAAGCGCATCCTCCAACCACCCCGACAGCTCCCCGGGACCTGCCTAAACATCTGACAAGTAAAAGGTATGGAAAGAAGCTTTATTGTCTGAGACTGTGTCATTTACCCACACCTCCGTACTACAACCACCATAGACTCAGAGGGAAAGTCCCACCTGTGGGGGACCCAACACCTAGCTGCCATAACATCCCCTCAGAGTTCTATTCAGCAGCGCTGGTCTTTAGTGACTAGAAAACTACAGGTGGCGTCACGAACTGTTATCTACCAATCCCCTGTAAATAATCCCCCCCATCACACGCCTGACCGCCAGGGACACGGAACGAGCCACCGCTGCCAGTGACACAAATCCCATAGACTTTCATGGGCTCGGCTCCGAGTACCCCATAGCCCTGGTAACCCACAATTGTGGTGCGTGGTCGAGACAACCGCAGCATGTGTAAGAGACTGACCTGTGGGATAAAGTCCAGCGGTGAATGTGATCTCTGCATGGGACGTGGTGTCCACCGCAAGTCTGAGTGCAGGGATAGCTGAAATCAGCATGTATAAGAAAGGAAGAGGCGGGACTAAGCGTCAGACAGGAAGTGAGGTGGCAGGAAATCAATGGATGCGAGTTCCACCACTAATAGTTTGCGTTCCAGTGGGTGCTTAGGAACTGGAGGACGTCCCACAGATGGGAGGAGTAGAAAGGACGACGTTCTGAAGAAGTTGTTGTGGGATATAAACATCAGAGTGGCGTGGCAGCATATTAGTATTAATACAGGCGGCTCTGAAGAGGAAAGAGACATATTAATAAAAGCACAACATGTTATAGCATTATATAATGTAATCCTATATATTGATATGGGGAATAGCTTAAACTGTAATTTTACATAATATTAAACAGAATGGGAAAATTAAGGTATTCACGGGTGTGAGTATTGTGATGTTATATATTATAAAATGTCACATAGCTTGTGAAATAGCAAGGATGGTTATACAGTCAGGCATCTGATATTCAGAGTATATATGGACAGCGAATAATGTTCATATAAGAATGCAGAGTAAAAAGAGGCACCTGTAAATATCAAGAAAAAGTAAGCCGGGGTAAAACAAGGTTACATGAAAGAGAGTAAATCGTATTCACGATTGAGGCCCCTGGGTGATAGAGTATCCAGGGTGTGTATCCAATAAGCCTCTCTCTTTTTTAATTGTCGTATGCGATCGCCGCCTCGTCGTGAATGTGGTATCTGTTCCAGAATTTGAAATTTAAGTTGGGCTATAGTGTGTCCCATTGTGATGAAATGATATGGGATGGGGAGTAAAGTGTTTTTACACCTTATGGTCGATTTCTGTTTTGAAATGCGATGTTTCACTGGTTGGCTTGTCTCTCCCACATATAGTAGCCCGCACGGGCACTTTATCACGTATATCACGAAGGCGGTGTCACAGGTGAAAAAACCACGGACTTTGAACGTTTTTCCCGTATGGGGATGATAAATGGTCTCACCCCTGAGTACATTGTTACATTGGGTGCATCCCAAGCAAGGAAACGTGCCGATTTTAGGTCTTTTCAGAAATTGTTGTGAAGTTACAGGTTTTTTGGGGCCTAGATCGGCTCTAATCAGGGAATCTCTCAAGTTGGGAGCACGACGGAAACATGGGAGAAAAGGTTTAGAAAATTCTCTGATGTCAGGATGTGCTGTCTGTAGGAGTGGCCAATGTTGGCGAATAGATTTATGTAGGATATACGCGTAAGGATGGTAATGATGTACAAAAGCAATCCTACCCCCCGTATCTGGTTTAATGCGAGTTGCAGTCGATTTAGAGCGGTCCAAAATTGCTTGTGGGTATCCCCTGTCGCGAAATTTGGAATTCATCTCTGAGAGACGAGTTTCTTGGATAGTGTGGTCTGAAACTATCCTTTTAACCCGGTGGAATTGGGATGTCGGGATGGATTTTTTCATAGCTGTCAGGTGGAAGCTATTAAAGTGAAGTAAACTGTTGCGATCTGTCGGTTTCACATAAAGATCGGTGGATAGATAGCCTCTCATATCTTTTATCACCACTGTGTCCAGGAAGTTAATCCTGGAATTGTCATGAGAAATGGTGAAGCTAAGGCCGGGCCAGGAACAATTCAGGAACTGGTGAAAAGTTGCTAGGGACTCGAACGTGCCCCCCCATATGCAGAAGACATCGTCTATATAGCGTTTCCAAATGATCGCGTTGTCCTGAAAAAGGGAATTCGTGTAGATTGATGTCTCCTCAAAATGGGCCATATAGCAATTTGCATAGGGGGGTGCTACGTTTGAGCCCATCGCGGTCCCCCGTGTCTGTAGGTAGAAGTCATCCTGGAACATAAAATAATTGTGTTTGAGTACAATGGTTAAGAGGTCCAGACAAAGAGCAGTCTCTGCTGGGTTGAGGTCAGACGTTTCTAGAAGACGTTGGACAGATCGTATACCATTCTCATGAGGTATAGAGGTGTAAAGATCTTTTACATCAAAGGTGACTAGGAAGGAGTTGACCGGAACTTGATCAATGGTACGGATCATGTCCAGAAAGGCCCCAGTATCCAAGATGTAGGATTTACTTGTTTTGATTAAAGGGGTAAGAATTTTTTCTAGGTAAATTGCTAGTGGCGAAAGAATGGAATCCGAGGCGGCTACAATGGGCCTACCAGGAGGTTGTTGTAGGTCCTTATGGATTTTGGGGAGTATGTAGAATACAGGAATGATGGGGTTATGAGAGATCAAAAACTCATGGGTTTTTTTGTCCAGGATGCCTGTACCGCAATGTTGTAGAAAAGTGTCACTAATGTGTGCTCGTATGTCATTAGTGGATCACGGGGTAGTTTCTGATAAATGGTGATGTCCTCAAGTTGGCGGAGGGCCTCAAAGATGTAGTATGAGCGGTCCATCACGACAATGGCACCACCCTTGTCGGCAGGCTTGATGATGATATTTTTATCATCTTGTAAGGATTTTAAAGCATGGTGGTCAGTTGCCGTGAGGTTATGTGGATAATGTAGTTTGCCTTTTTCCATGTCAGACTTGAGACTATGGAACGAGGAATAGATAAAGTCGATAAAGGTTTCGAGGGCATTCGAACCCAGGGGTGGCCTAAATAAACTTTTTGTCCTAAGACCCAAGGTGGTCACTGAGAGGCGTCCAGGTTCACTGGAAGATTGTGTAGGTGTAGGTGCGGGAGATTTAGAAAAGTATACACGCAATCTTAGGGAACGGAAAAACCGTTGTAAGTCCATCTCAAGTTCAAATGTCCTATATTTGTATGAGGGGCAGAAAGAAAGTCCTTTTTGTAGAACATGGTATTCTGCGATGCTCAAGGTCCTGGATGAGATGTTAATGACGAGAGGGCACATACCTGGGAACGAGTTGTCCGTATCTGATTCGCATTGTCCCTTCGGTCTGTGCCCCCGTCAGGTCCTCTTCGTCGTGTTTGCCGTCTTCGTGGGCCATAAAAAGGAATGGAAGCAGAAGAGGGGCCACCTCTGTCCTGTTCTGAGCCGGAGGTGGAGGCATCTGTTGAGGATCTTTGGCCTGATCGGGAGGAGATGCGCCATGAAGAGGGTCTATCTCTCCACTTGTAAACACGGTTGAGGTTATAGTCTTCTAAGTCCCGGGCAAATTTCTGTCGTTTGCGATCCTCTATGTCCTTTCTGTGTTGGACTATGTTGGTATTTATCTGGGATTTTAGTGAAGAGATTTCCTCAGGTGTCCCCGTGGAGGATAATTGTGCCTCAATAGAACATACTTGCTCGTTGCTGGTGATTAAAGCCTTCTGCAGATGTTCTACAGTTAAAAGCATGAGGTCGAAAGGCACAATTATCCTCCACGGGGACACCTGAGGAAACCGACAGATCGCAACAGTTTACTTCACTTTAATAGCTTCCACCTGACAGCTATGAAAAAATCCATCCCGACATCCCAATTCCACCGGGTTAAAAGGATAGTTTCAGACCACACTATCCAAGAAACTCGTCTCTCAGAGATGAATTCCAAATTTCGCGACAGGGGATACCCACAAGCAATTTTGGACCGCTCTAAATCGACTGCAACTCGCATTAAACCAGATACGGGGGGTAGGATTGCTTTTGTACATCATTACCATCCTTACGCGTATATCCTACATAAATCTATTCGCCAACATTGGCCACTCCTACAGACAGCACATCCTGACATCAGAGAATTTTCTAAACCTTTTCTCCCATGTTTCCGTCATGCTCCCAACTTGAGAGATTCCTGATTAGAGCCGATCTAGGCCCCAAAAAACCTGTAACTTCACAACAATTTCTGAAAAGACCTAAAATCGGCACGTTTCCTTGCTTGGGATGCACCCAATGTAACAATGTACTCAGGGGTGAGACCATTTATCATCCCCATACGGGAAAAACGTTCAAAGTCCGTGGTTTTTTCACCTGTGACACCGCCTTCATGATATACGTGATAAAGTGCCCGTGCGGGCTACTATATGTGGGAGAGACAAGCCAACCAGTGAAACATCGCATTTCAAAACAGAAATCGACCATAAGGTGTAAAAACACTTTACTCCCCATCCCATATCATTTCATCACAATGGGACACACTATAGCCCAACTTAAATTTCAAATTCTGGAACAGATACCACATTCACGACGAGGCGGCGATCGCATACGACAATTAAAAAAAGAGAGAGGCTTATTGGATACACACCCTGGATACTCTATCACCCAGGGGCCTCAATCGTGAATACGATTTACTCTCTTTCATGTAACCTTGTTTTACCCCGGCTTACTTTTTCTTGATATTTACAGGTGCCTCTTTTTACTCTGCATTCTTATATGAACATTATTCGCTGTCCATATATACTCTGAATATCAGATGCCTGACTGTATAACCATCCTTGCTATTTCACAAGCTATGTGACATTTTATAATATATAACATCACAATACTCACACCCGTGAATACCTTAATTTTCCCATTCTGTTTAATATTATGTAAAATTACAGTTTAAGCTATTCCCCATATCAATATATAGGATTACATTATATAATGCTATAACATGTTGTGCCTTTATTAATATGTCTCTCTTTCCTCTTCAGAGCCGCCTGTATTAATACTAATATGCTGCCACGCCACTCTGATGTTTATATCCCACAACAACTTCTTCAGCACGTCGTCCTTTCTACTCCTCCCATCTGTGGGACGTCCTCCAGTTCCTAAGCACCCACTGGAACGCAAACTATTAGTGGTGGAACTCGCATCCATTGATTTCCTGCCACCTCACTTCCTGTCTGACGCTTAGTCCCGCCTCTTCCTTTCTTATACATGCTGATTTCAGCTATCCCTGCACTCAGACTTGCGGTGGACACCGCGTCCCATGCAGAGATCACATTCACCGCTGGACTTTATCCCACAGGTCAGTCTCTGACACATGCTGCGGTCACACTGCTCTTCCATTATCCAGATACTTACACCTGGCCATTTTTTCAGGATAACGGCTCAAATAGAGACATTTGGCTTCATTCTTATCTACCACCACTGGGTATGTTTCATATGTATATCTCTATGCACATAGACCGTTTGTATCTTGCAACAGCACGCATTATATTCCTATTTTCACTTTACAGCTGCATCCAGCTTCTCCTTTTCCCATTGTGGATTAACCCTTTATGCAGTAGTTTGTGGTATGTCCCCACTCTTGTCGTTGTTTCTGATACCTCTATTTTACTCTGATCTATGACCTCTCCCTGATCTCTCTAGCATTGGATCTGAAATAATTTTTCCCTATTTCTCGCTCTGAAATGACCAAGTTGCTATATGTATATACTTTTTTTTCACTTTTGATGTTAATATTATCCTTTTTCCTTTTTGTTATAAATGTAGTGACTGATGAAGGTCCATGATATAGGACCGAAACGTTTCGCTACTACTGTGAATAAAAACCTTATATCTCATACACATAAGTTGAGTGCCGAGTTCATTTCATATTTAGTTACGGTGTGGGAACCTACTCGGGCACCTCTCTCTTTGGCTGTGCACACGGTTACCTTTTCATATGACAGCTGACAGGCACGGCAAGAGGTGCGGGGACCCTTGCAGTCGGTCCCTGCACCCAGAGCGCTGTGATTGGTCAGTCAATCTGACTGACCAAACACAACAGCGATCGGGCAGGAGATGCTGAAATTTCAGCATCTCCTGCCTGATCAGTGCAGAAGCTCAGCGCTGCGGTGGCTGAGCTTCCTGCACTAACAGCCATGAGCGGCGACCGCGCCTCCCCAGGCTGTTAACCCTGTGACTGCTGCGATCGAGCGTGTCGCAGCATTCAGGGAGGAGGCAGAGGGTCGGGGGCTCCTTCTGCCTCAGATCGGTGTCCCCGCGATGTGATCGCGGGGCCCGATCTCTGCCTTGATGACCCGGGGGTTGTCATGACAACCGCCGGGTCATCCAGCTATGGAAAGCCACTGAGACCATGCTCGCAGCATGGGCTCAGAAGCTTTCTGCATAGGGGTATAATACATTGCAATGCTGGAGCATTGCAATGTATTATACCTGCAACGAAAGTGAAAGTCCCATAAAGGGACTAGGTAAAAAAAAACATTTTTTTAAAAAATTTGTAAAAAAATAAATAAATAATAAAAAAGTTCCCCTAAAAAATACACATTTTTATGTAAAAAAAAAATAAATAAAAAAATACACATGTTTGGTATCTCCGTATCCGTAAAAATCACATCTATAAAAGTGCCACCCGAGTTAATCATCATCAGCGAAAAAATAAAAAAGTTTTATAGCTCTCAGAATAAAGTGATGCAAAAATAATTTTTCTATAAAAGTTTTTATTGTGTAAAAAAAACGCTAAAACATAAAAATAAGATGTAAATATGGCATCGCTGTAAACGTAGTGACCTGAAGAATAAAGCTGCCTCACCAATTTTACCACACGTGGAACTGAGAAAAAAGGAAAAAAAAAACAATTCCTGAATTGCTGTTTTTCGTTTATTCTGCCTCCACAAAAAATCGGAATAGAAAGCGATCAAAAAAGGTTATGTGCCCGAAAATGATACCAATAAAAACCTCAACTCGTCCCACACAAAACAAGCCCTCACGTGACTGTCGGCCAAAATATGGAAAAAATTATAGCTCTCAAAATACGGCAGAGCAAAAATTTCTTACAAAAAATTATTCTAAAAAAAGGCTTTGTGTGTGTGTGACAGAAGCTAATCATGAAAAAAGGATGTAAATCTGATATCGCTGTAATCGCACCGACCTGAAGAATAAAGTCGCCTAATCACCAATACCGCACGAGGAACAGCGTAAAAAATAAAACCAATTCTTCACCTTTTGTGGATTTGTTCATTCTGCCTCCCAAAAGATCGCAGTAAGGCGATCAGAGTGGTTTACCCCCACATATGGGGTATCAGCGTACTCAGGACAAATTGCATACCAACTTTTGGGGTCTAATTTCTCCTGTCACCCTTGGGAAAATAAAAATTTTGGGGAAAAAAGATAATTTTTGTATTTTCACGGCTCTACATTATAAACTTCTGTGAAGCACTTGGGGGTTCAAAGTGCTCACCACAGATCTAGATAAGTTCCTTAGGGGGTCTAGTTTCCAAAATGGGGTCACTTGTGGGGGGTTTCTACTGTTTAGGCACATCAGGGGCTGTGCAAATGCAACATGGCGCCGCAGACCAGTCCATCAAAGTCTGCATTCTAAAACGGCGCTCCTTCCTTTCTGAGCTCTGCCATGCGCCCAAACAGTGGTTCCACCTCACATATGGGGGGATCAGCGTACTCAGGACAAATTGCACAACATCGTTTGGGGTCCAATTTCTCCTGTTACCCATGGGAAAATAAAAATTTGGGGGCAAAAAGATCATTTTTGTGGAACAAAATATATTTTTTATTTTCACTGCTCTACGTTATAAACTTCTGTGAAGCACTTGGGGGTTCAGAGCTCTCACCACATATCTAGATAAGTTACATTGGGGGGGTTTAGTTTCCAAAATGGGGTCACTTGTGGAGGTTTCCACTGTTTAGGTGCACCAGAGGTTCTCCAAACGAGACATGGCGTCCGCTCTCGATTCCAGCCAATTTGACATTCAAAATCTCAAATGATGCTCCTTCCCTTCTGAGCAGTGCCGTGCGCCTAAAGATTGGCCTTCCTCCACACAAGGGGTATCAGCGTACTCAGGAGAAATTGCACAACAAATATTGTGGTTCATGTTCTCCTGATACCCTTGACAAAATAAAAAAAAAAAATTGAATCCAAAGAAAAATTTTGAGGGAAAAAATTTTAAATGTTAATTTTTTGCTTCCACATTGCTTCAATTCTTGTGAAGTACCTAAAGGGTTAATAAACTTCTTGAATATGGTTTTGAACACCTTGAGGGGTGCAGTTTTTAGAATGGTGTCACTTTTGGATATTTTCTGTCATATAGACCCCTCAAAGTGACCTCAAAAGTGAGGTGGTCCCTAAAAAAATGATTTTGTAAATTTTGTTGGAAAAATGAGAAATTGCTGGTCAACTTTTAACACTTATAACTTCCTAACAAAAAAAAATTGGTTCCAAAATTGTGCTGATGTAAAGTAGACATGTGGGAAATGTTATTTATTAACTATTTTTTGTGACATATCTCTCTGATTTAAGGGCATAAAAATTAAAAGTTTGAAAATTGCTAAATTTTCGCCATATTTACGTTTTTTCATAAATAAACGCAAGTTATATCGAAGAAATTTTACCACTAACGTGAAGTACAATATGTCATGTAAAAACAATCTCAGAATCAGCGGGATTCGTTGAAGCGTTCTATAGTTAAAAGCACATAAAGTGACAATGGTCCGATTTCAAAATTAAGGCTTGGTCATTAACCTACAAAATAGCTTGGTCCTTTTTTAACCCCTTTACATCTGGTCTTACTCACAGACCCTAGGCTTGGGCCACATTGATACTTGTTTTTCTGTAGTATGAGATGGCAAGAAGAATAGTCATGTAGTCTGGCTACAACTGGGAGGGCAGAGAAAATACAAAATCAGAAGATGCAAGAGTAGTCAGTAAACAGGTCGGGGGTCACAACAGGAAACCAACACAAGCTGGGCGCTGAGTACAGAGGACTGAACCAGAGGAGAACAAGCCTGTTTCTTTCCGCTTCCGGCAATATGCTTCAAGCTTTAGTAGAGTGCTGTGCTTTCCATTTGGCTGAAGTAGGGAGCAGATTACTCTAGCTGGACAGCATACACACACAAACAGCCAGAATGGATGGTACCTCTGACAGAATAGATGGTATCACAGGTCGCAGGCACCTTAATCTTAGTGGCTGGACAGTCTGCACCCCCTAGAGCTTCTAGTTCTGATGTCTCCTCAATTATTTGTGCCACCTACAGAATGAATAAGCAGACGTCATAGTTGCAGATCCCAAAGAAGATGGGACACAGCATTTGCAGAAGCCCCATATGACAAAATATCAGAAAACCACTGTGACGATAACCTGGAATGGGAGCTCCATTCCTTGTACTTTTCTAGAACTTTCCACACAACTACTACATTTATTGTGTTTTGCAGCCTCAGGCTGTGGGCTTCCCCCTCTCCAGGTCACTACACACTCTGTAATCTGATACCAGGTGGCTACCCCCACTGAGAAGCCTGCTGAAAGCAGTTTAGAAACATGGTCTGTTCCTTTGTTGTATGATAGTTATTCAAGATTAAATATCTTGGCCCCTGTGTATGTTATAAGTATGAAATTTTCATATCTGCCAATTCATCGGTGAAGCCGGTACTCAGTGAATTTTCGAATCACTGGCACCAGCAGAACCCAAGAAACAGATTCCTGGTTAGCCAATCCACCCAGGCACTCTGCGTTTAGACTTGAATGCACGCCAACGTGTTGCGGAGTACAATGGTACGCTGTGCATCACTGTAAGAGTCTCCATCTCTGAGTTATGATAGTTATGCGTTTTCAGAACCAAAACTACAACTCAGAGGCAAGGGGAGGACCCTGGTAACTCAGCCCCTTTAACGATGTCACGGCCAGAGGTCTATAAGGCAGGGCCAGGTAATTTTGTCTCAGATTGGTCCTGGACACCAGAGGAAGAGCACGTCTGTGATGCATTGCGACATTTTGCCCATCCCCCAATCGCATGGCTTGCCTACAATGATCTAAGAACTGTAAGTTGATCTCTTTCCTAAGTTAACCCCTTTTGTTTTGTAACTGTATTGTACATATTCTTTTAATTTTCTCACTTTTGTTAAACCTTTTTTTAAATCTTCATAAACACTGCCTAACTTTTTTGGAGTAAAAAATATAAAATTACTAGTTCATTTCTCTATGCGCTATAACGAATTTGCACGTGCCTGATGTATACTACGTTACTAAATTGGGGTGGCCTCAGCCCCACATTCTAGACCCAGAGGCTGGTGACAGCTAACGAGTGTGTGTGTGTGTGCTGGGCTTTCAGGTAGCGTTGGCAGTGACGGAGCGGGTTTTATAAGTATATTGCCTGGCTGCAGCTAGGAGTAGGTATAATTCCCTCACTGTAGCGTGCCCAATAGCCAGTACATGTCTAAGCGGCCCGTCCGGCGACTAATCCTAGGTGCAGTTCCCTGACTGACCTGAGGGTAAGGGGGGCTCCGGAGATCTGCAAGTTCCTAAGTGGGATAAGTATAAATCCCTGTGTTCAACATATTGGTGGCAGCGGTGGGATCCTAAGCCGTGATCCCCCGGGCCTCCATCTGTGTGCCGTTCCTGACAACCACAGCAGTAGAAATCCCCATAAAGTGACTCCAGTTTGGACAGTGTAACCCTAAGGCCGGCGTCACACACAACTACAAAAAATCGGACCGTTTTAGTCGGTCGATTGTCGGATCAAAATGCAAACATCACACATCCTTCTGGCATCCGATTTTCCTTCAAAGATGCGATTTAGTCGCATGTGTGTGTACCTTGTAACATCCGATTTTCATCCGACTTGCGAGAATTTCTCGCAGGCTTGCAAAACTGACATATAATGGATCCAAAAGAATAGTATTTAAATCACAAAAGAAAGAATAGATATATACACATAGAACACACATATATATATATATATATATATATATATATATTTATAGTTCCTAGCCTTCTACATACTGTAATAGCTGCTAATTCAATTGCCGGCTTTTGTGAAATCACAGAAGCCGACATGAAATGATACATTGTTTCCACACAGTTAACCATGTCATTTCCTGTATTTTGATATATGGTTTGAACTTACAATTACATATGTGTATTTGTGCCAAATTTCAGACATGTAGGGGTTAATTAAAGGTGTAAATTCGTTGAAAAAAAAATGCGTGGGCTCCCGCTGTATTTTCTCCACCAGACAGACAAAGCAAGCGAGTGGGGGCAGATAATAATAGCCTAGGGAGGGTAAATTTTTTTTGTGCCCCCCCCCTGGCTACTAACATCTGCCCCCAGACACCCCAGAAAGGGCAAATCTATAATTAGATTCGCCCTTTCTGGCACTTTGCCCGTCTATTCCCATTGCCCTGTAGCGGTGGCGAATGGGTTAATAAGGGGTTAATGTCACCTTGCTATTGAAAGGTGACCTTAAGCCAGGTTAATAATTGAGAGCTATCAATTAGACAACTATCAATTATTAATCCTATTGAAGTAAATAAAAAAACACAAACATACTTTAAGATTAAATAATTTTAATGAAATAAAAACACATATTTTTGACCATATTTTATTTAACTCTTAATCCGTTCGAAGCCCTTGATCTTCTAAAATAAATATAAAATAATAAAACAACATTATTCTTACCTATCTGGCGATCTGTCACGTCCCACGATGTAATCCTTCACAAAGGGTTAACTAGCAATCAGATAAGCAGCGCAAGTAATCCTGCGTGCTCAGCTGATAGCTCCTGAATGAATGAGCTTATCTCCTGCCGACAGGAGAGGATGTGATTAATGAATGAAGCTTAATTGATTGTATCCCACTTAAACGTTAAGGGTAAGCCACACTAAACAACATCGCTAACGGGATCGCTAAAAAACGTCACTATTTAGCGATCCCGTTAGCGATGTTGTTGTGTGCGGCATCTGTCAGCGACGAGCTCCCTGCTGAGATCCTGCTGTGATCTCGCTCGTCGCTGGAATCGTTCCGGACCCTATTTTATCGTCGGCGCTCCCGCTGGGTAAGTATTATCGCTGTGTGTGGCACCTTTTCTTAGCGATTTAGCGGTACTTTTGTACCGCTAAAGTCGTTAAGGAGATCGCTAACCGCGATAGCGTCCTTAACGACATCGCTAAATGTGGCCGACACTAGCGATATTGTAAACGATCCCGCTAGCGATCTCATTAGTATGCGACGCTAACGAGATCGTTAGCGGGATCGTGTAGTGTGGCAGTACCATTAGGTCAGGTCACTGAAGTGAAAGTGGCAATAAATCAATTAAGCTTCATTCATTCATCTCTTCCTCTCCTTTCGCTGGGAGAGGAAGTTATTCATTCAGGGGGTTAGAGCTAGTAGACAGCATTATTAGCTCTCTGCTTACTGTAACCTGTTAACCCTTTCTGATGGATTACACCGTGGGACCTGACTGTACATCGGATTGGTAAGAATAATTTTGCTTTTTTATTTTATTTTTATTACAGGAAATGGTTTTAGCAGGAAAATAAAATATGGTCAAAAACTGTGTGATTATTTCATTAAACTTCTTTTTTATTAAACTGTGTGTGTTTGATTTTTCTTTCATACAATAGGATTAATAATTGATAGTTGTCTAATTGACAGCTCTCAATTATTAACCTAGCTTAAACTCACCTTTCAATAGCAAGGTGGGTTTAACCCCTTATTAACCCATTCGCCACCGCTACAGGGCAATGGGAATAGACGGGCAAAGTGCCAGAAAGGGCGAATCTAATTATAGATTTGCCCTTTCTGGGGTGTCTGGGGGCAGATGTTAGTAGCCAGGGGGGGCACAAAAAATATGTACCCTCCCTAGGCTATTATTATCTGCTCCCACTCGCTTGCTTTGTCTGTCTGGTGGAGAAAATACAGCGGGAGCCCACACATTTTTTTTTCAACGAATTTACACCTTTAATTAACCCCTACATGTCTGAAATTTGGCACACATACACTTAAGTAATTGTAAGTTCAAACCATATATCAAAATACAGGAAATGACATGGTTAACTGTGTCTAAACAATGTATCATTTCATGTCGGCTTCTGTGATTTCACAAAAGCCGGCAATTGAATTAGCGGCCGGCTATTACAGTATTTAGAAGTGTAAGAACTGTAAATATATGTATATGTATGTGTCACAATGACATACATTTTATATATATATATATATATATATATATATATATATATATAATGTATGTATTCTATGTGTGTATATCTATTCTTTCTATTCTTTATTAAAGCTGTCAGTGTGATTTTACAGTATAGCCGGGGATGAATTGCCGGCTTTTCTAAAGGACACCGATGCGATTTAATCGCAAGTCACACATGCGGTCCGTTTGTAATCCGATTTTTCATTGCTCCCATAGACTTGCATTGGCGATAGTCGACCCACAATCGGTGACAATCGCAGCATGCTGCGATTGCACACGGACGTTTAAAACGGACCACAAAAAATCGGATACTGGGAGCTGCTCCATAGATTAACATAGGGCAGACTGCAATACGATATTTCATCGTATTGCAGTCGTCCGATTCTGTCGCCAGTGTGACGCCGGCCTTAGTGAAGTAATCTAAAGGAATAGTGACAATTTTGACTCCACAGCCACTTTCCGGTAATTAGCGTGCAGTGGATGTGGGAGAGTGAAACTTGAATATATACCATTTTATTATCCAACACATAGTGCCCAGAAGACATACGGACCATAAATTAAGTGGGTTCTTCTTGCTATATTAATGCCAAATACATGAATGCTAAATGTGGTTTGGGCACACTTCAAGACTCAGAAGCGAGGGGGAAATTTGACTTTGGGAGGTTAGATTTTGCTAGATTGGTTTATGGAAGCCATGTTGCTTTTCAAGCCACTAATAATGTAGATATCGGTTTATCCGTTGACAGCTGATGGACCTGAGTGGGGACTTGTTTTTTTGTAAATGAGTTGAACTTTTCATTGGTATTATTTTTGTCTACATCACATTGTTTGGTGGCTTTTTAGTCTATATTTGGGAGGCAGAATGAACAAACAAGCAGTTGAACACCACACTCCAGTGGTTCATGCCATGAAGTTTTCTATTAGACTGTGAACTGTCATTTTTTTTTTTTTGGTGAATAATTCAAATTTTTTACATAACTTACCATTTTTATTGACAGTTTAAGGAGAAATGTACAAAAAATATTACGTTTGAGGATATTTAATTGAAAATGAATAATTGGTTTTATTCTTAGCAGATTACTGTACCAGGAGATCAGAGAGGCAGCTGGCATCTTCAATTTTTAAATCAGATGATCTTGAGATCACACAGGATTCAACTGAAATGAATGTCATTACTCCAGATATACCATCATCCCTTCACAGCAAAGATCTGTCATCTGCTCCTTTGAAACAGGTCCTGTCTTATGATTCATTACTGACTACTAAGGAAAATCGAAGTAACAATATAAGCATTAAAAAACGAACTGCTCCTAAATCAAAGAAGCCGTTTTCACCTTCAGAATATGGAAATAGCTTTCCCCTTGAAAAGTCTTTTCTTAAACATCAAACAATTCACACAGCAGAGAACAGATTATCTTGTTCAAACTGTGGGAAATGTTTTAGCAAAAAATCACATCTTGTTATACACCAAAGAACTCACACAGGGGAGAAACCTTTTTCCTGTTCAGAATGTGGGAAATGTTTTAACCAGAAATCACATTTTGTTATACACCAAAGAACTCACACAGGGGAGAAGCCTTTTTCCTGTTCAGAGTGTAGGAAATGTTTTAACCAGAAATCATATCTTGTTATACACCAAAGAACTCACACAGGGGAGAAACCTTTTTCCTGTTCAGAATGTGAGAAATGTTTTAACCAGAAATCAGATTTGCTTAAGCACCAGAGAATTCACACAGGGAGTAAGCCTTTTTCATGTTCAGAATGTGGGAAATGTTTTAACCAGAAATCAGATTTTGCTATACACCAGAGAACTCACACAGGTGAGAAGCCTTTTTCATGTTCAGAATGTGGGAAATCTTTTACCCTGAAATCACATCTTGTTATACACCAAAGAACTCACACAGGGGAGAGGCCTTTTTCCTGTTCACAATGTGGGACATGTTTTAACCAGAAATCAAATTTTGTTAGCCACCAGAGAACCCACACAGGGGAGAAACCTTTTTCATGTTCAGAATGTGGGAAATGTTTTAACCAGAAATCAGATTTGCTTAAGCACCAGAATCACCTTCAGAATATGGAAATAGCTTTCCCCTTGAAAAGTCTTTTCTTAAACATCAAACAATTCACACAGCAGAGAACAGATTATCTTGTTCAAACTGTGGGAAATGTTTTAGCAAAAAATCACATCTTGTTATACACCAAAGAACTCACACAGGGGAGAGGCCTTTTTCCTGTTCACAATGTGGGACATGTTTTAACCAGAAATCAAATTTTGTTAGCCACCAGAGAACCCACACAGGGGAGAAGCCTTTTTCATGTTCAGAATGTGGGAAATGTTTTAACCAGAAATCAGATTTGCTTAAGCACCAGAGAACTCACACAGGGGAGAAAGCCTTTTTCATGTTCAGAATGTGGGAAATGTTTTAACCAGAAATCAGATTTGCTTAAGCACCAGAGAACCCACACAGGGGAAAAGCCTTTTTCATGTTCAGAATGTGGGAAATGTTTTACCCGAAAATCGGTTCTTGATCACCATCAGAGAACCCACACAAGCAAGAAGCCGTTTTCATGTTCTTAATGTGGGAAATGTTTTAAACAGAAATTGTATTTTCTTAAAGGGTTTGGCCTTGTTAAAATAAAAAAATCATATTCACCTTCCGTGCCAGTGCTGTTCTAGTGGTATTGTCACTCGTGTTCCTGGGGTTCATATGAGGTTGTTACATCACACGAGCCCTGCTCCCAATCAACCCCAGCTTCACTGTCCCGCCCTCAGACGTATTGAACATCAACAGGAAGCCAGGGCTGCGACTTCTTTGACTTCCTCTTATTGTTCGATTTGTCTGAAAGTGAGAACAGTGAAGCCAGCGCTAATTGGACATAGGGCTCATATGACATAACAATCTGAGCCCCTGAAATGCATGTGCTGACACCGCTGGAACCATGCCAGCATGGTAGGTTTATAGAAGGGGTTTTTATTTGAACAGGACCAAATAGGAGGAATAAGAAGTCAAAATCCCACACAGAGGAGCAGCCATTATCATACCTACAGTGTGAAAAATGAATTACTGGAAAATAGTATTTTGTTGACCATCAAAAATAACTCAAACTATATACAGTATGTTATTGACAAATTATACATAAGCATATAACAGACAGATGTATAATTGAATGAGAAAGGGAAATTACTTTAGAACTTACCATATTTCTTGGACTATAAGATACACTTTTTATATTAGATCACTTTTTAAGAAAATTACACAATAACGTTGTATACATAAAATACAATAAAGTTGTCATCTTCCAAGGATTCGATTTTTTTTCTTTCAAACTAATACAACCCCTCTCCCCCGATAACACTCCAGAGAAATCTATATTCATATTATTTTTTTATGATGTGTATACATTAGAATATCTGCCATTCAGTTATCATAATTAGTTTGCATGTGTACTGGCCCTACTTATATCATTTAACCTGGATTGACCATACTACAAATGTTCCTGAAGACAGATATTGCCATATGTTATCTCTCAGGAGTACTCCAGATTGTAGGCCTGAAACATTCAACCAGAGTCCCCAAATGTTGTCAAATTTTCAACCAAATATTATTGTTTTGCTTATTTATTAACTCACTGTCGGTGGTTGAGCGTTTGGCCAATGTTGTGCAGTAAGTTGGCTAGCTTGATACAATGTTCGCTAAAGACCTACAGCCTTGGGGATTCAAAACTTCAGTAATCGGTCTGACATCTGCTTCCTATTTTAATGTAGCTGTCAGGGGATGGTCGCCCATGTGAGACTGTAAGAGTTGCTGATAGATGTTTGAAATTAAACAGGTCTTGTATTTTGCCCTCCGCTATAGAATCTAGTAAATATTTTTTCTGTATATCCGGTGCCGCAGGGCTAAACTGAGTCAGATATGCATGTGTAAGTTGTAGGTATCGAAAGAAGAGGCTGTTAGGCTATCCAAACTCTTGTAGTTTGTTAAAGCTTTTAAATGTTCGATTTCCTACTAACTGATCTAAAATCTTGATTCCCAACCTCTGAAACCAGTAAATTTGTCAAAGTCCACCAGTTTCTGATTTTGCCATAATGGGGTAAAATCAGAGTATTTCCTTATCCCCAACAGTCTCTCCTTTGTCCCACACATTGTACATCATTGTTAAGGTCAGTCTCTGAGGCTTCATTTCCTGTTTCTAGAGTTTTCTGTTTGTTACTCAATGGTGATCGACTTAAATTACTGCATCATCATTGTTTATAATATGAAATTTCAAATTACTGCCTCATCAATGTTTATAATGGAAAATGCCAACATCCTAAACTCCACCCCACTTACAATTTGGCATCCCGACAAATGGCTTCTCACCTCTCACATGTAACACATACTCATCAGGATTCTAACGGATCAGAAGAATTCCGGCTGTGCTCCTCTACGATCTCTGTAAGTCAGTACCTGTCGTAATCAATGAAACATTTGTTGCATTTGGTGGAACAGTAACATCAGTGAGCCTATCTGGTACATCTGGGGTTTGCACCGTTGAACTCTGCACTTCTGGGAGTTCGCTCTCACAGTCATCCCAACAATCACACTCAACATTGCTCGGTTGCACCACCTTTGGGGGATCAGACGACTCGGGAACAGATAGGTGTGTCGGACATACACCGATTTAGCCAATTTCGATGCATCGTGTGACGGGGTCCGATACAGCCCTCAGGAACCACTGTGTACACATTTTATCCTGGAAGCACCCTTTCCACTACTGTGCAAAGCAAAATAAAAAACAGGTAGCGGGCACCACATAAATATAGTAACAAAATACAGGTCAAGGATCAACAATATGCATATAAAACAATATAAGAAGTAAAACAGGAAAAAGATATGCATAACAGAGGGATCATCCTTGAAAAAATATTTTTTTATTTTTATTGATACAAAGAGCATAGAAGGACACAACGTTTAAAAACAATTAAAAAGCCCGAAAGGGCACAAACGAACAGACCAAATAAGGTCCTCCCCAGGACAGAAATAATATTGCATGCACCTTGTAATCAGACTTGTCCAAGACAATGGGTACAAACATGGAATATTATGATCTCAATAACAAATTGCAAAATAACACTCAAAGAGTAGGTATGCTGCCTGCTATGCATTTGGATGCAAATAGATGTGACCATAATAGGAGACAAAATATATCAAATTCGCTGATCAATACAGGATAAGACAAAAGGAAAATACACCAGCCTAACATAAGAGCACCAAAGCATAGAGATACTAGAGGTTAGAGAGATCTATATATGTTACCCAGTAAAAGGAGTAGCTGGGCAAAAAAGCCCTAACATGTCCAAGTGGTCATGGAATAAGGTGCTAAGTTCAGTCCATGGGGAGAGGAGACCCACTACTGTGTAAGGCGTATCCTCCCACTTCTCACTCAACTTCCCTTCTGGACGCATGACTCGCACTAGTACCTGATCACCCACCCAGAACTCATCCCAATGCACCAATCCTCGATCTCGGTGTGGATTATGCTGTACACGTTCTTTCACTATTTGGTGGATTTCTCACAACTTTCATTGGTGATCCTGGACCCACTCACTGGCTGTACGACACTCTGGCTCATCCAGTACAGTCAAACCAGTTCTTCGAATTCTCATTCAGGCCGACCGAACATCATTGCGTAAGGTGTGAAGCCTGTGGTGCTATGGACCCTGTTATAGGCCCACATAAGTTCTGGGATGAACTCAGGCCATCGCCCCTTTTGCCTCTTCCAGCGTTCTCAGGAGCTGGAGCAGGGTTCGGTTGAATTGCTCACAAGCCCCATTTCCCTGCGGATTATAGGGCATTGTCGGCGACTGCTGAACCCCATAGACCTGCAGCAACTCAGTCATGAGCTGACCCTGATAGCAGGCACCTTTGTCTGAATGCACCCTTTGGGGACACCCATAAACCGGGATGAAATGTTTACAGATCGCCTCTGCTGCGGACTTAGTAGTATGATCCTTGGTGGAAACGGCCACGGCAAATTTTGTGAAATGATCGGTCATCACCAGGCATGAATGATGACCGCTTCTGGAGTACCCGATTGACAGATAATCCACCATTAATACCTCCAACGGGGCAGATGTCACGATTGTCTGAACAGGAGATCTCTGTTCGGGGGACTTATTCAATTCATACGGCTGGCACTTAGCACATACCTCTCACAACTTCAGCTTCAAGCCAGGTGTTTATACGAACCGATGCAACCATCGATAAGTCTTCTCAGGATCAAAATGTGCACCCCGCGTATGAGCCTCTTGGGCAATGGCTGGAGCCACTGAGGCTGGAATCACCACCTGCCAATGGTACCCCAGCTATGCCGCTATGAAAATCCAGCGATACAATACTCCTTCTGCTATGGCCATTTGGTCCCACTGCCGTGCAGTTTCTGCCCCTCTGCGCACAGCCAAGCTCTCGCCCTTTCATCGGGCCAGGTCTTTTGACTCAGCCATCTCTTTATTCGTGACAGCTCAGAGTCCACATCCTGTAAATCAGCCCACTCCTGAGGAGGCTTTCCCAGCAACATGGCGACCCGTGTTGCCACCCCACTTGACCTTACCACATATACAAACACAGGCAACCGCCTCTGGTTGGGGGTCTCGGTATCCTCAAGGTCTTCATCGACAGCATGCTCAGGGGTATCATGAATCACGACAAAGCGTCGGCATTGCATTTCTCTTCACCAGAAGGGAACCGAATCTGGTAATTAAACTTGAACATAAGTGTCACCCACCTCTGCTCCAGGGCTCCCAGCCTGGCTTCTCCATGTGAGCCAGTGGATTATTGTCAGTCACCACGAGAATCTTCAAACCAGCCAGGTACTCTGCAAATTTCTTGGTCATAGCCCACACCATGGCCAACATCTCCAGCCTAAACAAGCTGTAATTATCTGGGTTTGGCTCGGTGTCCCGGAGAGACCGACAGAATATGCGATGACCCTCTCACATCCCTCCTGTTCTTGGGCTAACACAGCTCCCAGGCCATGGAGGCTCAGGTTAGTGTACAGAATGAAAGGTCAGTCAAACTGCATACGTCAACAAGGGTGCCTGCACAAGTGCATCTCGGTTGCGCTAGAATGCCTGTTGCTGTCGTTCCGTCCTTTGGATGGGTTGATTCTTGGGCCCTCGCACCATTTGTCTCAACAGCTCATTCAGTGGCTTAGCCACTTTAGTAAAGTCTTTTACGAACCGGCGGTAGCATCCAGCTAAACCGAGAAACACCTGTACTTCCCTCTGGGTCTTAGGTCTGGGCCACTCTTGAATGGCCTCAATTTGACTCGGTGCCAGATTCACACCTTCAGCCGACACTACATGCCCCAGATACTCAATCTGCATCCAGAACAGTTGACACTTTTTGGAATGATCTTAAGTCCATTGTCTCTCAGTTGGTGCAACACTTGCCGGAGCTTTCTCAGGTGATCATCGAATGAATTTCCGAATACGATCACATCATCCAGATAAATCAACACAGATTTGAAGTTGTCATCACCCAAGCAATACTCCATCAACCGCTGAAACGTTCCTGGAGCATTACTCAGCATTACTCAGTCCGAAGGGCATTCAGTTAAACTTGAATAGACCCATCAATAAAATGAATGCTGTCTTCTGCCAATCTCGAGCCGCCACGGGCACCTGCCAGTAGCCACTGGCTAAATCAAGCGTAGAGAAATACTTCGCCTTCCCCAGTGCAGACAAGGATTCCTCGATTCTTGGTAACGGGTAGGAGTCATGTGCAGTGTGCGCATTCAGCTTGTGGTAATCAACACAAAACCATATGGACCCGTCCTTCCGTACCAACATGACTGGCATGGCCCAAGGACTCTGACTCTGGTGGATCACCCCATTATACAGCATTTGCGCTATCATCCTCTTGGTAGAGGTTCGGCAGAATCTGATGATATCTCTCCCAAATTAGAGGTGTGTCTCCTGTGGGTATTTCGTGTTCCACTGCCTTGTGCAACCATCATCCCTGGAGAAAGCAGCCTGATATTCCCACAGTGTATCCTCTAGACTGTGTGCCTGCTCAGATGTCAGCTGGGACTCTTTCACTCCCATAATCTCCATGATCTTCCTGCCATTCCACGCAGGGACTCTTCGGCGGTCGTCTGCATTGACAGGGTCTGCTCTTAGTGTAAACTTACTTTTGGGTAATGATTCCTTACCTGCACACATATACGTCAGCCAGCTTGGTGCCACCTGCCAGAGTCACCTCATGATCCTGTAGATTCAAGCACCTTATTGGTACACTTCCATCTTGTACAATGGCCAACGTTCGGGCTACCATCGGACTATCCATGTCTTCTGACCGACTGGCTGGTTCCAGAATCACCTCCACACCATTCAGTTTTTTGTGTGTCCCTACCGGCATCAACACAAGCTTCTCTTGACCCTGGCCGATCACAACAGCAAACCCGTGTGGGACATACACTGCTCCCACCGCTCTTCCCTTTGCCAAACTCTTCTGAATACCGCACGAATGGACCACCTGCTGCAGGACTCTGTGGGGTGTCGTGTTGTGAATGGGCTTGAGATGAGTTCTGAGCAGAGGCTCCCCCTGGTGGTTACAAGCGGTGCTGGTCTGTCCAGTGGAGATTGTGAGGATTGGGAGTCAGGTGTTACTGACTGGTCTTATATAAGGGAGTCACCTTCCCATCAGGGTTGCCGGTGATCAATTGTTCTGGTCTCAATCCTTGAATTCTGTTTCCCTTGTAGCCTGCTGTGTCGTGTCTGCATCTCCTGCTATCAGATAAGACATTTTCTTCTTTTTGTTTTTGTGCTTGATTTTTGCATTTTGTCCTGCACTTCTGTGGGGGCCTTCAGGGTCCCCTCTGGGGGCTTTTGCCCTCTCAGTTTAGTTCAGCCACTGATGTTTGTACTTTTGCTTTTTACAGTTTTTTCAGTGTCTGCTGTTTTGATTTTGTTACACCAGAGAACTAATTTAGGTGGTAGAGGTCGTGTGATCTCAGGTGTTTTTGAAATTAGTAGAGTTGGTGCTTTTCAGGGTTTTCTGGGATTGCAGTAAGTACCCTTCCTATCCTTTTCTATTTAGTTAGTTTGGGCCCCAGCGTTTGCTCATACTATTTTCTGTCTGTGTCAGTATTTCTTCTTGTCTAACCGCCATTACATGTTTGGGGGCTTTCTATTATCTTTGGGGTTCTGCTCCGGGGCAGATAGCTTTCCTATTTCTATCTTTAGGTGTAATTAGTTTCTCAGGCTGTGACGAGGCGTCTAGGACCAACGTAGGAACGCTCCACGGCTGCCTCTAGTTGTGGTGGTTAGTCAGGGTACTGCAATCTCATAGATTCCAACTGCTCTGGTGTATTGCCTTTTTGCCTGCACTCCTCAGTTACCGAAACAAAACAGTATCACCGGCCCAAAATTTAATATTGTATGGTACTCACAGAAGGGAAAAATATTGTGAAAGAAAAAACGGTTGTCAGAGTTGTCAGAGATATTTTTCTGTTTGTTGCATTTTTTTTTTTTTTCCCTCTGTAGCTCTGGGTGCTGGGGAGGATCTTTTCTCTCAATGGAGTTTGCACAGTTGTCTGGCCGTGTGGATCAGCTTGCCACTGAGGTTCAGAGTATTGCTGCATATCTTGCTAGGTTGCCTGTTGTGGAACCTAGGATCCCCATGCCAGATTTGTTTTTAGGGGATCGAGCTAAGTTTCAGAATTTCAAAAATAATTGTAAATTGTTTTTTGCCTTAAAATCTAAGTCCTCAGGGAACGCAGCGCAGCAGGTTCAAATTGTCATCTCTCTCCTGCGCGGCGATCCTCAGGATTGGGCTTTTTCCCTGACACCTGGGGATCCTGTTTTGAGTGATGTTGATGCATTTTTTCAGGCTTTGGGGTTATTGTACGATGAGCCTAATGTCACTGATCAAGCTGAAAAAGCCTTGTTGGCATTAAATCAGGGGCTTGATGACGCTGAGTTATACTGTCAGAGATTCCGTAGGTGAGCAGTCCTGACCAAGTGGAATGACGACGCTTTGGCGGCCCTTTTCCGGAAGGGTCTGTCAGATAATGTAAAGGATGTTATGGTGGGATTCCCTGTCCCCTCTGGTCTCAATGATTCTATGTCATTAGCGATTCAAATTGACAGATGTTTGCGTGAGCGGAGAAGTATGCGTGGAATAGTGTTGCCTTGTGAACCTGCTTCTGAATCCATGCAGTGTGATAGAGTGGTGTCTGGGGCACAGCGTCATGAGTTTCGAAAGCGCAATGGGTTATGTTTCTACTGTGGTGATGCCTCTCATGCTATTTCAGTCTGCCCTAAGCGGGGAAGACGTTTTGCACGATCAGTTGTCTTGGGTAGTGTTCAGACTAAGTTTTTATTAACTGTTACTCTGATATGCTCTCTGTCCTCATTTTCTGCTCAGGCTTTCGTTGATTCTGGAGCAGCTATTAACCTGATGGATTATGATTTTGCTAAACGTTGTGGGTTTCCCTTGATACCCCTACAAAAGTCTATTCCCCTACTGGGGATCGATTCTACCCCTTTGGCTGAGAATAAACCTCAGTTCTCTACTCAGGTGATAATGAGGGTTGAACTTGATCACCAGGAGTGCTGCAAATTTTTGGTTCTGTATAATCTGCATGATATTGTCGTACTGGGTTTTCCTTGGTTACAGTCTCATAATCCTGTTTTGGATTGGAAATCTGTGTCTGTAACCAGTTGGGGCTGCCAATGTGTTAATACCAACACTCCTGTTTTTTCTGCCTCCCCCCAGGCTCAGGATGTTCTTGACTTTTTGATTGATTTTTCTGATGTGTTTAGCGAAAGTAAATCTGCATCCTTACCTCCCCATAGGAGCTATGACTGCGCTATTGAATTAGTGCAGGGTAGTGTTGAGCATTCCGATACCGCAAGTATCGGGTATCGGCCGATATTCGCTGTATCGGAATTCCGATACTTAGTTCCGATATTTTTCCCATATCGTATACCGGAATCGGAAGTTCCCATAATTCTTTGAGAGGCAATGTCATTTTAGTCAGCCAATGAGGAATCTTATGAAGTGTGGGCACATCCTGTAATGCTGCGGTCATCTTATCTAATGGCATGGCTGTGATTGGCTGCTGAAATGATGTCAGAATGCACTATAAAAGGCGCCGCCGCCATTTTAGCGTCACTGTGCTGTGAACTCAGTTATGGACAGAACGCTGTTCTGCTGACTTTGAGGGACAGTTAGACATTGCGATTTTGTGTACTGTGCTTTAGGCAGGCTACTTTACCAACCGCTGTGTAAAGCTTCCTTTTGCCAGTGTTGTTTTAACAGCTCTGTGCAAGGTGTGCGTGAGAGTGCAGGTGACGATGCAGTTTGCTCTGCATCCACCGCTGTTTGTAGGCATCTGCACGTGTCACTCACTGACTCTTTTTTTATTTTATTTTGTGGAATTGGTGCAGCTCCATTATATTTGAAAAAAATCTAATCTATTAGTGTGACGCGCTTCCATCCGTATACAATACATTGGTTGCAAACACTATAGAAGTACAGAAAGGAGCCTTTCACAGATAGTGAACAGTTGTGTTTCAGTGTTCACTGCAGTCTGTGAGGTTTTGATTTTTTGAGTGCAGATCACGCTCCAGTTAGTTCTTCAACCACTGCTGGTTGTAGTCTGCTGAGCGTGTGTCACTGCCTCATCCTTCACATTTTTCTCTAATTGGTGCTGCTCCATTATATTTGAAAAAAATCTAATCTATTAGTGTGACGCGCTTCCATCCGTATACAATACATTGGTTGCAAACACTATAGAAGTACAGAAAGGAGCCTTTCACAGATAGTGAACAGTTGTGTTTCAGTGTTCACTGCAGTCTGTGAGGTTTTGATTTTTTGAGTGCAGATCACGCTCCAGTTAGTTCTTCAACCACTGCTGGTTGTAGTCTGCTGAGCTTGTGTCACTGCCTCATCCTTCACATTTTTCTCTAATTGGTGCTGCTCCATTATATTTGAAAAAAATCTAATCTATTAGTGTGACGCGCTTCCATCCGTATACAATACATTGGTTGCAAACACTATAGAAGTACACAAAGGGGCCTTTCACAGCTACTGAACAGTTGTCTGCAGTGTTCACTGCAGTCTCTGAGGAATAACCACACTTAGGCTTTATAACTTTTCTGACTTTCTTTATCAATCTACCAAGATGAAGAAGGCAGGGAGTAAGGCACGTGGTTGTGGCCGTGGAGTTTCAGCAGGGAGAGGACGTGGGGATTCTGTGGCTGCTGCCGCACCCAGTGACACAGCATCCACCAGTTTTCCCCGTGAGCGTTCCTTTATGCGCACTTTTGTAGGAGCTCAGCGTACCCCCCTGCTGCGGGAAGAACAAATTGAAGCCGTTGTTGGTTGGATGGCAGCCAATGCATCGACTTCAATTGCTTCCACCTCCTCTCAGGACCACAGCACTGTTGAACAACCATCTGTCTCTTCACCGCCTGCCAAATTGCCCAGGCAGTCAGAGAGTTCTGAACTGGAGCCAGCTGAGTCTCTGCTTCTGTTCTCAGAATCTGTTGGCTTGCAAACAGGGGCCCAGCCAAGCAGCATTCTGGAATGTGAAGAAGAGGCAGTATGCAGTGATGCGCAACAGCTGTGTCTCTCTGAATCTGAAGAGGCGGGTGAGCCAGTGCCGATGGTCAGCACACCGCAGAACGCATCTGATGATGATGAGACTCAGGTGCCAGTTTCTGTTGAGCATGGTGCTGGCCAGACCACCCAACAGCAGCAGGTGTTGGAAGAGGGTAGTGGAGATGATGAGGTCCAAGACCCAACATGGCGTGAGGAACAGGAAGGTGGTGGTAGCAGCTCTGAGGAAGAGATTGCCCCAACGGTCCAAACAGTAGGGAGAGGTAGGCTGCAGACTCGGTTGCCTGTAGCCTCCAGTTTGGCACCCGTTCGTAGCAGTTCTCTTCCAACAGCCAAAACGGGCGCTCCCAGGACTTGCACTGCGTGGTCCTTTTTTGACACACTTGCAGATGATATTTGCTATGTCAAATGCAAGCTGTGTAATCAAAAAGTAAAAAGAGGTAAAAGTGTCAGTAACCTTAATACCACAAATATGTGGAAACATGTGCGGTCAAAGCACGTGGTTGAGTTACAAAGACACACTGGAGATGTAGGCCAACCTACAGCAGCACCTACATCTTCAGCTCGTGTTGGAGCCTCTTCCTCCAGCTCACACACAGCTGGTTCGGCTTCCTCACAGGATCGCCATGGAAGAACCTCTGTCACTGTTGTCCAGAGACCCAGTGTTATTCCACCCACAGCTGCAAGTTCCCTGTCATCCTCACACTCCCAGGCCACAAAACAGCCATCGGTAGCACAGGCATGGGATAAAAGACGGCCATACTCGGCAAACCATCCACGAGCACAGGCTCTGAATGCTGGCATTGCAAAACTCCTGTCCCTTGAAATGCTGTCATTCAGGCTGGTGGAGACTGACAGTTTCCGTAACTTAATGGCATTGGCAGTCCCACAATACAAGGTGCCCAGCCGATTTTATTTCAGCAGGCAAGCCGTCCCTGGTCTGCAAAAGCATGTTGAGGGAAAAATTAAACATGCGCTACTAAACGCCGTCAGTAGCAAGGTCCACCTGACCACCGATGCGTGGACCAGTACCCATGGCCAGGGACGATACCTTTCCCTCACTGCCCATTGGGTCAATGTTGTGGAGCCGGGTACAGATCTTGCGAGTGGCGCTGTACGTGTTCTGCCAACTCCAAGGATTGCAGGAATCAAGTCTGTCCACATTGACTCCTCCTCCTACTCCAGTTCCTCAGAATCATCGCTGCAGGAGCCGTCACGGTCTACCTCCACATGGACCCGTGAACGCTTACCTGATGCGACCGATATGAGCACAGCCGTGGCCAAACGTCAACAGGCCGTCCTGAAATTAATTTCCATGGGGAATCGAAGCCACACAGCGCAGGAGCTCTGGAATGCCATCAAGCAGGAGAGCGACGTGTGGTTTTTGCCAGCGAATCTTCAGCCAGGCTTGGTAGTGTGTGACAATGGCCGAAATCTGGTGGCAGCTCTGGGCCTTGGCAACCTCACTCACATACCATGTCTGGCACATGTGCTCAACTTGGTCGTGCAGAGTTTTTTGAGGGACTATCCGGATCTTGATGCACTGCTGCACAAGGTCCGCCTAGAGTGCGCTCACTTGCGACGTTCCAGCATGGCCAGATCGCGCATTGCAGCTCTGCAACGCAGATTTCGCCTTCCTGAACATCGTATCATATGTGACGTACCCACCAGGTGGAATTCCACGTTACATATGTTGGAGCGGTTGTGTGAGCAGCAGCCAGCAGTAATGGAGTATCAGCTGCATCAGGCGCAATCAACTCGCAATTTGCGCCGTTCACACTTCACCACTACTGAGTGGGCCTCTATGAAGGACATCTGCCACGTTTTGCGTGCGTTTGATGAGTCAACGCAGATGGCGAGTGCAGATGATGCACTAGTCAGCCTGACTGTCCCCTTATCTGCCTGCTTCAAAAAACACTGCAAGCACTAAGGGATGAGGTTTTGGAAGAGGTGGAGGATGAGGAGTCACAAATTCCATCACCTTCTGGACAGTCAGCGCAACGTGGTTCCTCACAAAGGGCTGGGCAGGGCTCACTTTGTGAGGAGGATGAGGAGGAGTCAATGGAGGAGGAAGACATCGCTCCAGAGGGAGGTACACAACGCTCTATCAGTATGTAGAGCGAGGGTGGGGTGATGCAGAGCAGGCAGAGATGACGCCTCTTGCAGGGGACAGCGTTTCTTGGCCAGTTGGGAGTCTGCAGCACATGGTTGATTTCATGCTGCAGTGCCTGAGAAACGACCGCCGCATCGCCCACATTCTCACCACGTCTGATTATTGGGTGTACACCCTCCTAGACCCTCGCTACCGGGACAACTTACAAAGCCTCATCACACCGTTGAACCGGGAGCGTAAAATGCGGGAGTACCAAGACACACTGGTGCAATCCATAATGTTCTCCATTCCAGCCGAGAGCACTGCTGCTGCTACTGCTTTATAAAGCAGCTCTGTGCGTCGAGGCAGTGGAGACAGCTCTGCAACAAGAGGGAGCACAAGCAGCGCCTCTGCACAGGGCAAGACCAGTATGTTCCAAATGTGGCGAAGTTTTGTGGCAGCGCCACAAATGTCTACACCATCCGAGACGGCTCCAGTCAGCAGGAGGCAACGTTTCCGTAAGATGGTGACAGACTACATGTCTTTCCCTCTCAGTGTACTCCCAGATGGCTCTTCCCCATTCAAGTTTTGGGTCTCTAAGCTGGATACATGGCCAGAGCTTAGCCAGTATGCATTGGAGGTGCTGGCTTGCCCTGCTGCCAGTGTATTATCGGAGCGCGTCTTTAGTGCTGCAGGTGGTGTACTAACAGACCGTCGCATGCGACTATCCTCCGATAATGTAGACCGGCTTACTTTTCTGAAAATGAACAAGGCATGGATCTCGCCAGAATTTGTCTGTCCGTTTTCAGATTAAATAACTGGTTCGCAACGTTATCCATGTCTCCTGTTATGTTCATCTTTCTACCACCTGAACTCTACTCCCTGGGCTACAACACTGCCAGTTGCTGCTCAGAAGTGTCGTGTCCACAGACCAATACACAAGCTATAGTGTTAGTGGGGTTCAGTAACGCCAGCTGTTCCCCTGCTGTGTGTCCGGCAAGAAGTCTCCTGTTCCCTACACATGCACAGAAAAACCCATGTCGAACATGCTCCAAATAGGGAAGAGCCGTCACCCTGATTGTTATGCTTAAAACAGGAAATTGTGAAGTTTTCCAGGCCTAGAATGATAAATTTTTATGACAAATATGGACAAATAATAATTTGTCATCACAGCGCATATCTGCACATGTCTATTACAAATGGTAACAAAAACTAAAACATAGTCTTCACTTTTTGAAATTAATGCATAAAAGTACATTTCATACTTATCAATTAATGCTTTTTAAGGAACTTTATCTGTACCTGTAAGATAATGCAGTCAATGGATGTACGAATCATAAAATCCTCATCATCATCATCACGAGTTTTATTTATGACAGACATTATAAAATACACATACTGATGCCAACTGTAACTTCACACACCATATATGAAATGGCCAGCATCTAAACCTGGTAATAATGTGCAATAATAAATTATTACATCTAGAAAGTGCATCATGCATACTGACAATAGGTAGTTATACCTGCAAGTGCTGTTGAAACAACCACAACAGATATAAATTAATAATGGTATATAGATATCACAGTGCATAGTTACTCATGGACAATGTCAATGTAATACTGTACCTCAATAAAGTCAGCGTCAACCATTATGCTTGTTAGTCTTGTAGATTGTTAAAGAGGGAACGGTCTTTTTTTGTTGGTCATAGGTGGAGTATTAGACAGTAAATGATTACTGCTGTCATATTTTTGGCGTCCCTAGGGCGCAATAACGCTGCGTAACGTCACATTTTATAGAGTCATCTAATTGACACACACCACCCTACCCTACGCGTGACAGTAGGAAGGTAGTGTTGACGGATAAAGCCTTGCGCAACCAGACATGCTTTTACCCTCTTCAACACTGTACAAGCAAAAAATGCATGATTGCAGCCGCAGACTTTATTGACGTACAGTATAACATCGCCATTACCCATCAGAGGCTGTCCACTGTCTGATACAGACATAGAATATACCTTTGCTATCCGTAGCCTTTGTTTCACCTACACTTGCAGGCACACACTTAAATTGTGACGATGCATTATGTTTTTTTAAATGGTTATTTTTTATCGTACATTATTGTGTCATCACATTGATGAGTCCATGCTGGACATGTCATACATGCTGTACAAAGTAACGATTTTATTAACTTAAATAATTGAAATGTCTGTGACTGTCACATCTAAATTGCAATGATGATGATGATGAGTGACTATTACAAAATCCATTGTCTTCACTATGTTATGGTTTAACATAGCGTTCCTTAAGCATTATTCATAAATACAAAAATGGACTTTTATTCTTAAATTTACAACACTATATTTTGTAACCAATTTTTTGGGTGGTGTGTTGTTCCATTTCTTGTTGGCATGTGCATATATGCGTTTATATTTGCAGTGTCTTTATTTTTATTCTTGAAGTTAGGAAACATGTGTATCTTCGTACCGTGTTAGCCAGTAGATAGAAAAATATTTAGACTTGAGAGTCCGCAGTGGTTGATACCTTTGAATGGATAACTGAAAAGATGGTAACAAATTGCAAGCTTTCAAGGCTACTCACGTCTCTTCATCAGGCAAAGACTAAAACAAAAAATGAAGCATCACATATTTCTATACACAACAGGACACAGGAATAGTGCAATAGGTAAGACAAGTAAGTGACGTGTAGCAGAACTGTCATTATCACAGAGGGATGAACATAAATATTGGAACAGTTCCTAGATAAGGATAGAAAGTTTTATTGCCCTCTGATTGGGGTCTGGTTTTGTGTTTTCATGCCCCTGGAAGGGCAGAGACGCAGATTCCTTAATTGATATAGAATGACATAAATCCGTGTGATCTATTCATTCCATCACTAACAGTGTCAAAGGTCATGATGAGCTTATATTCTGAAACCTTTGTATCTTTCTCATATTTGAAGTTATATTTTAATACCAGTAATTCCATATCCATCATGCTATGACCGGGCATACAAAAGTGTTTTGCCACAGGTAAATCCATTATTTTTTCTCTTATTGTGTGGCGCTGATAATTCATCCTTGTTCTCATTTTTTGGCCGGTCTCCGCTCACTTGTCCCTCCCTCACTTGTCTTACCTATTCCTGTGTCCTGTTGTGTGTAGAAATATGTGATTCTTCATTTTTTGTTTTAGTCTTCGCCTGATGAAGAGACCTGAGTAGTCTCGAAAGCTTGGAATTTGTTACCATATTTTCAGTTAGCCATTAAACGGTATCAACCACAGAGGACTCTCAAGTATAAATATTTTTCTATTCTTGGAATTGAAATTCATCATTTATTGTCCTAGTAAAACTTCATTTATTCTTGTTTGAAGTACATACATTTGCAATGGCCACGTAACAAGGCAATAACTCAATATTTTATGCCTACACCCTCCTTGACCCTGGGCTTCAACACCGCCAGTTGCTGCTCAGAAGTGTTAGATGCACAGATGAAAACAATCGCTGATGTGTTTGTGGGGTTCAGTAACGCCTGCTGTTCCCCTGCTGTGTGTCTGGCAAAAATTACTGCTGCTAACTACAACTTCAACTTCAAACATCTCATACTAGGCCTCTGCCTACACCCTCCTTGACCCTGGGCTTCAACACCGCCAGTTGCTGCTCAGAAGTGTTAGATGCACAGATGAAAACAATCGCTGATGTGTTTGTGGGGTTCAGTAACGCCTGCTGTTCCCCTGCTGTGTGTCTGGCAAAAATTACTGCTGCTAACTACAACTTCAACTTCAAACATCTCATACTAGGCCTCTGCCTACACCCTCCTTGACCCTGGGCTTCAACACCGCCAGTTGCTGCTCAGAAGTGTTAGATGCACAGATGAAAACAATCGCTGATGTGTTCAGTAACGCCTGCTGTTCCCCTGCTGTGTGTCCGGCAAAAATTACTGCTAGCTACCTAATCATGGTGAAAAAAAACATGACATGTCAAAGTGTCTAGTGCTACACATAGATATGAGGCTACACCCTGATTTCTAAGCTGTAAACATTTGAAACGTCAACTTTAAAACCATAAAATGATTAGTCTTTGTCACAAATCTGTAACAAAATAATTGTGACATATTATTACAGATATGCACATGTCGAAAACAAATGCAAACACAAAAGCCTACTTATGCTATAGGATACTGATGGTCAACCTTGTCACTCCATAGCTTAGACAAATCCAACTCACATCATGACTCAAATGCTGCAATGTTGGAAGTGCATAATGTGGGTTGAACTTTGACAACTGCTGCAGTGCGAAGGTTATACTTCAGTGTTCTTGCCTTTTAAATAAAAGCATACAAGTAAATATAATAATCCAATGTTGATTAAGGGACGTGATGTACACCTGTAATATTGTGCAAACAATGCATGTAGGAATAGTCCTCTTCAACATTACTTATATTTGTGTCATTTTAAAAAATACATATTTAATTAGAAAGTTAACAGCCCATATCATAAAGGTCCTTCATGTAAACATGATAATCGCTAACAAAAATCATGCATTACCTTGGTAAAGTCAATAGTGCATAGTCACAATAGCAAAATATATACCTGTAAGTGGTGCTGAAAGAACGACAACTGATAGAATAGGTGAATGATATCTATTTATCAGACTGAATAGCGACACCTGTACAATGTCGATATAATACTGTACCTTAACAAAACAGCTGTGTCACACCTCACACTCGTTTTTCTTGTAGCTTGTTATGTAATAGGGCACATGCGTGTATGTTTCATCATAGGTGCATGTTTACTGAGTAAAGCAGTCATGACAACGCCTTTGTGTTGTCGGTACGCTTGCGATGATGAACGATGCGCACCGTGAATGTTAGTCTGCGTCATAAGACGTACAGACGCTCCAATACCCAACGCGTCACAGCAGGAAGCCAGTCTGTGCGTCCAAACAAAGGCGCAACCATACATGCACGTAACCTTTTATAAAGCTATATAAAAAAAAAGGATGTAGTAGTAACGCACACTTTATTGAGGTACAGTATTACATCGCCATTCACCATCTGTGGCTATGCAGTCTCATCTATATATACCTTATCTATCCGTTGTCATGCTTGCAAGTCCACAGTCAGGCATAAATATCTGTTTTCACTCTGCACTATGCACTTTTTAAATTTTTTGTTTGTTAATATAAATGATTGGCACATATTATCAGTATTACATGATGGAAATTTTAGATATTTTTTAAAAAATTTTAGTGATATTATTCACCAAATGTAAAGTTTTATGAATGTCAAAGATAACTTGTAATGCTGATTATGTTTTTAAGTCAGCCATTCATTGTCTACACAATAAAAATGGTGTACATACTGTTACTTAGCCATCATTAATGGATTCTGATATGTACTTGTATGCTTTTATTTTAAACCGTATAGCAGATTATTTAACCTATTTTAATTGTGGTTTGCATTGCTTTTCAACATGTTAATATATGCGTTTATGTTTGTAAATTATTAATTTACATATATTTTTTAAGTAAAATCATCATCTTATGGTACTAAAGGTTATATTTCTCTTGTTTGGAGTATAGACATTTTTAATTGACACGTAACAAGGAAAATACTTGATATAGTATTTAAACATCCTCCTTGACCCTGGGCTCCAACACCGCCAGTTGTTGCTCGGAAGTGCTGTTAGCACAGTCAACACTTGCTCCTGTGTTACTGGGGTTCAGTAATGTCAGCTGTTCCCCTGTTGTGTGAACGGCAAAAAGTCCTGCTGCCTCCACCATGTTCTCTTCTCATCCCTGGGCTCCAACACCGCCAGTTGTTGCTCGGAAGTGCTGTTAGCGCAGTGAACACTTGCTCCTGTGTTACTGGGGTTCAGTAATGTCAGCTGTTCCCCTGCTGTGTGAACGGCAAAAAGTCCTGCTGCCTCCACCATGTTCTCTTCTCATCCCTGGGCTACAACACCGCCAGTTGTTGCTCGGAAGTGCTGTTAGCGCAGTGAACACTTGCTCCTGTGTTACTGGGGTTCAGTAATGTCAGCTGTTCCCCTGCTGTGTGAACGGCAAAAAGTCCTGCTGCCTCCACCATGTTCTCTTCTCATCCCTGGGCTACAACACCGCCAGTTGTTGCTCGGAAGTGCTGTTAGCGCAGTGAACACTTGCTCCTGTGTTACTGGGGTTCAGTAATGTCAGCTGTTCCCCTGCTGTGTGATCGGCAAAAAGTCCTGCTGCCTCCACCATGTTCTCTTCTCATCCCTGGGCTACAACACCGCCAGTTGTTGCTCGGAAGTGCTGTTAGCGCAGTGAACACTTGCTCCTGTGTTACTGGGGTTCAATAATGTCAGCTGTTCCCCTGCTGTGTGAATGGCAAAAAGTCCTGCTGCCTCAACCATGTTCTCTTCTCATCCCTGGGCTACAACACCGCCAGTTGTTGCTCGGAAGTGCTGTTAGCGCAGTGAACACTTGCTCCTGTGTTACTGGGGTTCAGTAATGTCAGCTGTTCCCCTGCTGTGTGAACGGCAAAAAGTCCTGCTGCCTCCACCATGTTCTCTTCTCATCCCTGGGCTACAACACCGCCAGTTGTTGCTCGGAAGTGCTGTTAGCGCAGTGAACACTTGCTCCTGTGTTACTGGGGTTCAGTAATGTCAGCTGTTCCCCTGCTGTGTGAACGGCAAAAAGTCCTGCTGCCTCCACCATGTTCTCTTCTCATCCCTGGGCTACAACACCGCCAGTTGTTGCTCGGAAGTGCTGTTAGCACAGTGAACACTTGCTCCTGTGTTACTGGGGTTCAGTAATGTCAGCTGTTCCCCTGCTGTGTGAACGGCAAAAAGTCCTGCTGCCTCAACCATGTTCTCTTCTCATCCCTGGGCTACAACACCGCCAGTTGTTGCTCGGAAGTGCTGTTAGCGCAGTGAACACTTGCTCCTGTGTTACTGGGGTTCAGTAATGTCAGCTGTTCCCTGCTGTGTGAACGGCAAAAAGTCCTGCTGCCTCCACCATGTTCTCTTCTCATCCCTGGGCTCCAACACCGCCAGTTGTTGCTCGGAAGTGCTGTTAGCGCAGTGAACACTTGCTCCTGTGTTACTGGGGTTCAGTAATGTCAGCTGTTCCCCTGCTGTGTGAACGGCAAAAAGTCCTGCTGCCTCCACCATGTTCTCTTCTCATCCCTGGGCTACAACACCGCCAGTTGTTGATCAGAAGTGTCATTGGCACGGGTACTCCTGCCCAGACTGGTTATAGCATGCCATCTGTTTCCTGTCAGTGTAAACGTCACTTAGCCTCCAATAAGTTGTCCTGTCGTGTTGCGGTCGGGTTAGCCGACTCTATGGTGCTTGGAGTTTAGGTGCTTCCTATGTGTGCTGCGGGATATGCAAATATTGGCTGTTTCCGTTGTGACAATAGGACAATCACCCACTGTAGTACTGTGGGATTCGGTAACTGCGGCCGGCTCGCGGCCTGTCAACTTAAATTTCCATGGGTACCTTCTGCTACCCGTCCGGGTTCCAGTACCATCAGCTGGTTCTCCGCAGTGCCTTTGGCCTAGGTGCCTCCATCTCGGTATCAGAGTTCCAGCAACGTCTGCTGGTCCTTGGTAGTGCTTTGGAGCACAGGTACCTCCTGCTTAGTAACCGTGTCCCAGTAACATCAGCTGGTCCTCGGTTGTGCCATTGGCTCTTTTCCTTCTGCTGCCCCTCCGGGTTCCAGCACAGTCAGCTGGTCCTCGTTACTTGCATTGGCTCTTGTACCTTCTGCTATATTTACAAATTGAAGATTTTTTAAATGTTTTTTTGGGTAATCACTCTGGATCTCCAACAATGAAGACGACGACCCTGATGACCACCCCGAAGAAGATGACGACCACAAGGACGACGAGCATCAAGCCAACCAGCCTAAATACCATCACAAAGAAGAAATAAAAGATTACCCAACAGGACTAAGAAGGTTAAGGCAAACTACAAGATACAGAACAAGAGACTGAAGAACAATAAGCAGAAGATCAAAAAGCAGAAGAACATGAAGTATAAGACCAAAATGAAGAGCAAAATATATGCTCTAAATTATAAGCAGAAGAAGACTAAGCAGTGTATGGGGGTGAGTCCGTTCCTCCTCGTGGTGCCCCTGGAAAATGCCTGCTGCTGCAGGCTAAACTGAACACGGACAAATACTGTTGTAATTTAAATCTTTTGTGACAGCAAGAACGGAAGGATGAAAAATTCATACTTTGACAGATTACAAGTACAGGATTCTCTGTCACAAATAAGAATATGATGAAGAAGATGAAGTACAATATGAATAAGAATAATAGTTTAATAAGAAGAATATGAGTAATGTTAACAAAAAGATGAATAGCAAGAAGTTTAAGAAGAAGATAAAGAAGGTGAAGATGAAGAATAATTTGATGAAAAAGATGATGCTGCTGAAGATTATGAAGGAGAAAGTGTGTCAAAAGTTAAAAAGGTGAAGAGCATGGAAGTTGTGAAATATACATATTTGCCAAAATAGAAAAAACGTTAACAACATTGTCAATTTCTTCGTCAATCCGAACATCTTTAAAAAAAAAATATTTATGCTATTCCATTTGATTGGGTTAAACATCTATGCCTTTAATGTCTCCTCAACCTCCCCAATACATTCTACATTACTCTTTGTTGTTTTCCTTCATGTACAATTAACCAACAAGGCAAGAATGGGGTTTTTTTAATTCCGATATTGTGTTCCCATAGACTTACATTGGATTTCCGGTATCGGTATGGGGTATCGCCGATATTTTTTGGGTATCGGCGATACCAATCCGATTCCGATACTTTTGGATATCGGAAAGTATCGCTCAACTCTAGTCAACACTGCAAATATTGACTTGTTGCATTAACTCATTCTAACTGTCAATATAAGCTTTTGTTACTCATATGTTTGCAATTATATTTCTGTCTGTGATAAAAACATCTGTCAAACACACATAAAAACCAGAGGGCAGCATATCATGTGAAAATATAATATTTGTGTCATTCTCAAAACTTATGGCCATGACTGTAGAGAGGTTAAAGAAGGGTGATGGGCAAAATGATCAAGCTGAACAGTCTTCAAAAAAAAAAAAAATTTAACGAATGGTGAAACATCTCTGGTGTTATTAGCGTATGGGGCTTGGTGGTTCTTAAAAATCTAAACTATTGTAAAGTCATATATTTTCGGTCAGATGTGTTTCTTGAAGAAATATTAGACATTCAAAGAGAACTTTTTATAATAGTGCAGCTGAGACGTCTTAGATTTAGATCTCAGGCATTTGGAAGAGGTAATGGAGATCTTTTTTTTAAAGAACAGAAGGGAGTTGCAGACTCACATAAGTGAGGCAGGGAAATCTCACCACAAATCATACAAAATGAAAAACTGTAGACAAAATAATAAAACATGTTACATCCCCAACAACGTATGCATGAGGGGAGAACTTTAAAATCAAACCGAAATTACACTCATTTATGGTGGACCACTGGAGCTACTATGAGTCTTGTCCAGGAGAGTAGAAAAAGTATTAGTGCTCCCCTATTGCAAGAAACATTTAACAATAATGTGAATTCCTTCGATTTAAAAACGTAATGTCATTTATGATGTGGAGTGAATCCATGAAACCAGGACTCAAGCCATGCCAACACATCTTCTGCAGGCGTGAATAAATGTATAGTACAGCCATCAGCCACACAGCTTAGAGATATATCATGGCACAGGTGTGATGTTTTGTGTGCAGATTATCACAATCCTGTTTGAAGTTAGTTGGTTTTAAAATAAATTGAAAAGTCAGGATAAAGGGAAACTGTTATTGTAGAGAAATTCACACTTGGCCTCACTGCACATTCAATGTCATCAATCATAAAAGCAAAGTTTTGTCAGAACGACTGGACCTGGTCTTGTAGGGACCATATGAGACATTCAGCAGCACAGAAGGGGGAGAAGGTAGATTCATCCAATAAGATATCAGGGATCTAGGAAGCCAACAGCATCATTACCCTCCGCTTTCTCTTACAAACCCATCATAATACTTTTCTTCAAATAATTTTCGAATTGGTCAGCACATTCTACAAACGCTGTTATTTGGCTTTGTAGTTTACAGATCTGGGCAGGTAATGGTCAGCGTTTGCCAATACCAGGGGATAGGTGAATCTTCCATGTTGTAAGTTCTATAGAAAAGGGCTTTCAATACCCAAAGTCATTTGAACAGTTTTGGGTGGAGGAAAATTTAGTGGTCTAGAGGCAAATGGTGATCACATGATTGTGATATGGCCGGACTACAAGACCGATAAAGCAGCCACAGCCAGTAACTGAGAAGAATCTGTGACTTCTCTGCATTTAGTGGTCACTACTCACCTGGGTAGTCATATGTAGGAATCTCCTCTTTACACCACTCATCACCCCCCACATATGTCTCCGCAGTATTAATATGGGTCAGATCTTCACCCTGAAACAAATATTGTAAAAGTCACAGACAGATGGAGAAGTCACATCTATGATCAGCTCTAATCCTGCCATCTCCACCGTTCTCATTACACAAGTATAAAACATATAATACTGGGGGATAAAACAAGACTGAGCACAAGACCTTCACAGCCGTCTACACATCATAGGGGAGATCTCACGACACCTTCTCTCCATCTACCTGCTGATCCGGAGGAATATCGAGATCTTGTTTACAGTCCTGTGGAAGAAGAGGACGGGGACATCTCTCTGGTGTTGTCCTCTTACTGGATAGATCTGGAGGAAACGCAGACAGGGACTGAATTCATTCTTTAGATATAGGTAATTATAGGCCGTGTGTATTTAGTCCTGCCTATTACCTGGTGATGTGAGGGGCTGGGGAACCTCCATCATGACTTCCTTGTACTGATCTTTGTGTTCTTCTAAATACTCCCACTCCTCCATGGAGAAATAGACGGCGACATCCTGACATCTTATAGGAACCTGACACATACAATGATACAGTCATCCCCCGATCCCTTCATAGCGTTACTGTATAATGTCCCAGCATTCCCAGCAGTGTCACCTCTCCAGTCAGCAGCTCAATCATCTTGTAGATGAGTTCTAGGATCTTCTGGTCATTGATGTCCTCATGTATCAGGGGGTGAGGTGGAGGCCCCGTGATTGGGCTCAGGGGTCTTCCGCATCCCTCAGACACAGGGTCCTGACAGCGCTCACTAGAGGTCTTCTTCACTACTGTGTAATCCTGGTTATGGAGAGACACATTAATAAATCTCACTACAGACATTTCCAGAGTCCTCACCTCCCAGTTCTGTCCATCTGTTATTCCCATAGATAAGAATGATGTAATGTGACGTCATCAGAATCTCTCACCTCTCCAGTAAGCCGGAAGAGGATCTCTACAGTGAGGTGTAATATCCTCTCCACCATCTTGTCTCTGTCCATATCCATCCTTGATGAGTAAATCAGTAAAATTCTCTTCTATAGAAGATCTTCACTGTCAGGATCGGATATTGTAGAGATCTGAATAGAAAGAATGTAACATCAAAAAGAATTCTATATAATACATTTAGCAATGAAGGCAGCACTCCATATTTTGCTCTTTGGAAAAAAAGATGGCTTTAATTCAGACCCACATGTTGGGCGACGTTTCGGCTGACTGAGCCTTTCTCAGCAGTGGGCAGAACATACAAGTCTGCTTTTATAGGTATATTTAACAATCAATTTCTTATAATTTTATAACAAAGTACAATAAAATAGTTTTCCATAAAACATACCATTCATATCCATAACACATAATATTTCATACAGTGCCTTGCGAAAGAATTCGGCCCCCTGGAACTTTTCCACATATCATGCTTCAAACATAAAGATACCAAATTTAATTTTTTTGTGAAGAATCTACAATAAGTGGGACACAGTTGTTAAGTTGAACAAAATTTATTGGTTATTTTAAATTTTTGTGGAAATACAAAAACTAAAAAGTGGGGCATGCAATATTATTCAGCCCCTTTAACTTAATATTTGTTGCGCCACCTTTTGCTGCGATTACAGCTGCAAGTCTCTATCAGTTTTGTACATCGAGAGACTGAAATTCTTGCCCATTCTTCCTTGGCAAACAGCTCGAGCTCGAGCTCCATCCAACCTCAGTGAGGTTGGATGGAGATCGTTAGTGAACAGCAGTTTTCAGCTCTTTCCAGATTCTCGATTGGATTCCGGTCTGGACTTTGACTTGGCCATTCTAACACCTGGATACGTTTATTTGTGAACCACTCCATTGTAGATTTGGCTTTATGTTTGGGAACATTGTCTTGTTGGAAGACAAATCTCTGTCCCAGTCTCAGGTCTTTTGCAGACTCCAACAGGTTTTCTTCAAGAATGGTCCTGTATTTGGCTCCATCCATCTTCCCATCAATTTTACCCATCTTCTCTGTCCCTGCTGAAGAAAAGTAGGCCCAAATCATGATGCTGCCACCACCACCATGTTTGACAGTGGGGATGGTGTGTTCAGGATCATGAGCTGTGTTGCCTTTACACCAAACATATCGTTTGGCATTGTAGCCAAAAAGTTCGATTTTGGTTTCATCTGACCAGAGCACTTCTTCCACATGTTTGGTGTGTCTTCCAGGTGGCTTGTTGCAAACTTTAAACTACACTTTTTATGGATATCTTTGAGAAATGGCTTTCTTCTTGCCACTCTTCCATAAAGGCCAGATTTGTGCAGTGTATGACTGATTGTTGTCCTATGGACAGACTGTCCCACCTCAGCTGTAGATTCTCTGCAGTTCATCCAGAGTGATCATGGGCCTCTTGGCTGCATCTCTGATTAGTCTTCTCCTTGTTTGAGATGAAAGTTTAGAGGGAAGGCCGGGTCTTTGTAGATTTGCAGTGGTATGATACTCCTTCCATTTCAATATGATCGCTTGCACAGTGCTCCTTGGGATGTTTAAAGTTTTGGAAATCATTTTATATCCAAATCCAGCTTTAGACTTCTCCACAACAGTATCACGGACCTGCCTGTTGTGTTCCTTGGTCTTCATGATGCTCTCTGTGCTTCGAACAGAACCCTGAGACTATCACAGAGCAGGTGCATTTATACGGAGACTTGATTACACACAGGTGGATTATATTTATCATCATTAGTAGTGTTGAGCGATACGATAATGCAAATATCGGCTATCGGCCGATATTAGCTCCATCGGCCTTTCGATAATTCGTTTCGATATTTTCGTCTTATCGAATACCGGAATCGGAAGTTCCCATAATTCTTTGCGAGGCAATGTGATTTTAGTCAGCCAATGAGGAATCCTAAGAAGTGTGGGCACATCCTGTACTGCTGCGGTCATGTTAACTAATGGCATGGCTGTGATTGGATGCTGAAATGATGTCAGAATGCACTATAAAAGGCGCCGCCGCCATTTTAGCGTCACTGTGCTGTGAATTCAGTAAGGGACAGAACGCTGCTGTGCTGACTCTGAGGGACAGTTAGAGATTGCGATTTAGTGTACTGTGCTGTAGGCAGGCTAGCACCAACCGCTGTGTAAAGCTTCCTTTTGCCTGCAGTGTTGTTTTAACAGCTCTGCAAGGTGTGTGTGAGTGCAGGTGACGCTGCAATTTGCTCTGCAAGCAATGCTGTCTGTAGGCATCTGCACATGTCACTCACAGACTATTTTTTTTTTCCTTCAGTGTAATTCTTGCAGCTCCATGCAATTTAACTATTAGTGTGACGCGCTTCCATCCGTATCCAATACATTGGTTGCAAACACTATAGAAGTAGACAAAGGAGTAGCCTTTCACAGATTGTGAACAGTTGTGTTTCAGTGTTCACTTCAGTCTGTGTTTTTTATTTTTTGAGTGCACATCACGCTCCAGTTACTTGTTCAAGCACTGCTGCTTGTACTCTGCTGAGCGTGTCTCAGTGCCTCATCCTTTTCATTTATCTCAAATTGTGTCTGCTCCATTCCATTTAAAATATAATCTATTAGTGTGACGCGCTTCCATCCGTATACAATACATTGGTTGCAAACACTATAGAAGTACAGAAAGGAGTAGCCTTTCACAGATTGTGAACAATTGTGTTTCAGTGTTCACTTCAGTCTCTGCGTAATAACCACACTTAGGCCTTATAACTTTTCTGACTTTCTTTATCAATCTACCAAGATGAAGAAGTCAGTGAGTAAGGCACGTGGTCGTGGCCGTGGAGTTTCAGCAGGGAGAGGACGTGGGGATTCTGTGTCTGCTGCCGCCCTCAGTGACACAGCATCCACCATTTATCCCCGTGAGCGTTCCTTTATGCGCACTTTGGTAGGAGCTCGGCGTGCCCCCCTGCTGCGGGAAGAACAAATTGAAGCCGTTGTTGGTTGGATGGCAGCCAATGCATCGACTTCAATTCCTTCCACCTCCTCTCAGGAACACAACACTGTTGAGCAACCATCTGTCTGTTCACCGCCTGTCAAATTGCCAAGGCAGTCAGAGAGTTCTGTACAGGAGCCAGCTGAGTCTCTGCTTCTGTTCTCAGAATCTGTTGGCTCGCAAACACGGGCACAGGCAAGCAGCATTCTGCAATTTGAAGAAGAGGGAGTATGCAGTGATGCGCAACAGCTGTGTCTCTCTCAATCTGAAGAGGCGGGTGAGCCAGTGCCGATGGACAGCACACCGCAGAACGCATCTTATGATGATGATGAGACTCAGGTGCCAGGTTTTGTGGAGCATGGTGCTGCCCAGACCATCCAACAGCAGCAGGTGTTGGAAGAGGGTAGTGGAGATGATGAAGTCCGAGACCCAACATGGCGTGAGCAACAGGAAGGTGGTGGGAGCAGCTCTGAGGAAGAGATTGTCCCAACGGTACAAAGAGGAGGGAGAGGTAGGCTGCAGACTCGCTTGCCTGTATCCTCCAGTTTGGCACCTGTTGGGAGCAGTTCTCTTAGAACTGTCAAAATTGGCGCTCCCATGACTTGCACTGCGTGGTCCTTTTTTGACAGACTTGTACATGATATTTGCTATGTTCAATGCAAGCTGTGTAAGCAAAAAGTTAAAAGAGGTAAAAATATCAGGAACCTGAATACCACAAATATGTGGACACATGTACGGACAAAGCACGTAGCTGAGTTCCAAAGACACACTGAAGATGTAGGCCAACCTACAGCAGCACCTACATCTTTAGGTCATGTTCGAGCCTCTACCTCGAGCTCTCACACACCTGTTTCGGCTTCCTCACAGGATCTCCATGGAAGAACCTCGGTCACTGTTGTCCATAGAGAAACTGTTATTCCACCCACTGCAGCAAGTTCACAGTCATCGTCACACTCCCAGTACAAAAAACAGCCATCGGTAACACAGGCATGGGATAAAAGACGGCCATACTCGGCAAACCATCCACGAGCACAGGCTCTGAATGCTGGCCTTGCAAAACTCCTGTCCCTTGAAATGCTGTCATTCAGGCTGGTGGAGACTGACAGTTTCAGGAACTTTATGGCATTGGCAGTCCCACAATATAATGTGCCAAGCCGATTTTATTTCAGCAGGCAAGCTGTCCCTGCTCTGCAAAAACATGTCGAGGGAAACATTAAACATGCGCTACTAAACGCCGTCAGTAGCAGGGTCCACCTGACCACCGATGCGTGGACCAGTACCCATGGCCAGGGACGATACCTTTCCCTCACTGCCCATTGGGTCAATGTTGTGGAGCCGGGTACAGATCTTGCCAGTGGCGCTGTACGTGTTCTGCCAACTCCAAGGATTGCAGGAATCCAGTCTGTGCACATTGATTCCTCCTCCTACTCCAGTTCCTCAGAATCATCGCTGCACGAGCCGTCACGGTATACCTCCACATGGACCCGTGAACGCTTACCTGTTGCGACCGATATGAGCACAGCCGTGGCCAAACGTTAACAGGCCGTACTGAAATTAATTCCCATGGGGAATCGAAGCCACACAGCGCAGGAGCTCTGGGATGCCATCAAGCAGGAGAGCGATGTGTGGTTTTTGTCAGCTAATCTCCAGCCAGGCTTGGTAGTGTGTGACAATGGCCGAAATCTGGTGGCAGCTCTGGGCCTTGGCAACCTCACTCACATACCATGTCTGGCACATGTGCTCAACTTGGTCGTGCAGAGTTTTTTGAGGGACTATCCGGATCTTGATGCACTGCTGCACAAGGTCCGCCTAGAGTGCGCTCACTTGCGACGTTCCAGCATGGCCAGATCGCGCATTGCAGCTCTGCAAGTCAGATTTCGCCTTCCTGAACATCGCATCATATGTGACGTACCCACCAGGTGGAATTCCACGTTACATATGTTGGAGCGGTTGTGTGAGCAGCAGCCAGCAGTAATGGAGTATCAGCTGCAACAGGCGCAATCAACTCGCAATTTGCGCCGTTCACACTTCACCACTACTGAGTGGGCCTCTATTAAGGACATCTGCGACGTTTTGCGTGCGTTTGATGTCTCAACGCGGATGGCGAGTGCAGATGATGCACTAGTCAGCATGACTGTCCCCCTTATCTGCCTGCTTCAGAAATCACTGAAAGCACTAAAGGAAGAGGTTTTGAAAGAGGTGGAGGATGAGGAGTCACAAATTCAATTACCTTCAGGACAGTCAGCGCAACGTGGTTCCTCACAAAGGGCTGGGCAGGGCTCACTTTGTGAGGAGGAGGAGGAGGAGTCAATGGAGGAGGAAGAAATCCCTACAGAGGGAGGTACACAACGCTGTAGTCAGTATGTAGAGCGAGGGTGGGGTGATGCAGAGGAGACAGAGATGACGCCTCTTCCAGAGGACAGCCTTTGTTGGCCAGTTGGGAGTCTGCAGCACATGGTTGATTTCATGCTTCAGTGCCTGAGAAACGACCGCCGCATCGCCCACATTCTCAGCACGTCAGATTATTGGGTGTACACCCTCCTAGACCCTCGCTACCGGGACAACTTACAAACCCTCATCACACCGGTGAACCGGGACCGTAAAATGCAGGAGTACCAAGACACACTGGTGCAATCCATACTGTTGTACATTCCAGCCGAGAGAGGTGCTGCTGCTGCTGATACTGCTTTACAAAGCAGCTCTGTGCGTCGAGGCAGTGTAGACACCTCTACAACAAGAGGGATCAGAAGCAGCGCCTCTGCACAGGGCAAGAACTGTATGTTACAAATGTGGCAAAGTTTTGTGACAGCGCCAGCAAGGTCTACACCATCCGAGACGGCTCCAGTCACCAGGAAGAAACGTTTCCGTAAGATGGTGACAGACTACTTGGCTTTCCCTCTAAGTGTACTCCCAGATGCCTCTTCCCCTTTCAAATTTTGGGTCTCTAAGTTGGATACATGGCCAGAGCTTAGCCAGTATGCATTGGAGGTGCTGGCTTGCCCTGCTGCCAGTGTATTATCTGAGCGTGTCTTTAGTGCTGCAGGTGGTGTAGTAACAGACCGTCGCATGCGACTATCCTCAGAGAATGTAGACCGGCTTACTTTTCTGAAAATGAACAAGGCATGGATCTCACCTGTATTTGCCTGTCCGTTTTCAGATTAAATAACTGTTTGGAAACTTTTTCCATGTCTCCTGTTATGTTCATCTTTCTACCACCTGAACTCTACTCCCTGGGCTACAACACCGCCATTTGTTGCTCGTAAGTAATTGGCAGGGGTACTGACTCCTGGCCAGCCTGGTTACAGCACGACAGCTGTTTCCTGGCAGTGTGAACGTCAATTATCCTCCAATAAGTTGTGCTGTCGTGTTGCATTCGGGTTAGCCGACTCTATGGTGCCTGCAGTTTAGGTGATTCCTATGTGTGCTGTGGGATATGTAAATAAAGGCGGTTTCCATTGTGACAATAGGATAAGCACCCACTGTAGGACTGTGTGATTCGGTAACTGCGGACGGCTTGCGTCCTGTCAACTTACATTTTCATGGGTGCGTTCTTCTACCCGTCCGGGGTCCAGTACCGTCAAGTGGTTCTCCCCAGTGCCTTTGGCCTAGGTGCCTACATCTCCGTATCCGAGTTCCAGCAACGTCTGCTGGTCCTTGGTAGTGCTTTGGAGCACAGGTACCTCCTGCTTAGTAACCGTGTCACAGTAACGTCAGCTGGTACTCGGTTGTGACATTGCCTCTTTTCCTTCTGCTACCCGTCCGGGGTCCAGTACCGTCAAGTGGTTCTCCCCAGTGCCTTTGGCCTAGGTGCCTCCATCTCCGTATCCGAGTTCCAGCAACGTCTGCTGGTCCTTGGTAGTGCTTTGGAGCACAGGTACCTCCTGCTTAGTAACCGTGTCACAGTAACGTCAGCTGGTACTCGGTTGTGACATTGCCTCTTTTCCTTCTGCTACCCGTCCAGGGTCCAGCACAGTCAGCTGGTCCTCGTTACTTCCATTGTCTCTTGCTCCATCTGATACCCGTCAGGGTTCCAGTAACGTCAGCTGTTTCTCGGAAATTAGACGACATTAAAGACCACCCAGAAGAAGATGATGACAACAAGGACGACGAGCATGAAGCCAACCAGCCTGAACACCATCACAAAGAAAAAATAAAAGATTACCCAGAAGAAGATCACCAACAGGACAAAGAAGGTTAAGACAAACTACAAGATACAGAACAAGAGACAGAAGAACAATAAGCAAAAGATCAAAAAGCAGAAGAACATGAAGTATAAGACCAAAATGAAGAGCAAAATATATGCTCTAAATTCTAAGCAGAAGAAGACTAAGCAGTGTATGGGGGTGAGTCCGTTCCTCCTCGTGGTGCCCCTGGAAAATGCCTGCTGCTGCAGGCTAAACTGAACACGGACAAATACTGTTGTAATTTAATTCTTTTGTGACAGCAAGAACGGAAGGATGAACAATTCATACTTTTACAGATTACAAGTACAGGAATCTCTGTCACAAATAAGAATATGATGAAGAAGATGAAGAGGAAGAAGATGAAGAATTTGAATATGAAGAAGATTAATTAGTTTAATAATAACAATATGAGTAATGTAAACAAAAACATGAATAGCAAAAAGTTTAAGAAGAAGATTAAGAAGGTGAAGAGGAAGAATAATTTGATGAGAAAGATGATGCTGCTGCTGAAGATTATGAAAGAGAAAGTGTGGTACTGGCAAAAGTTAAAAAGGTGAAGAGCATGGAAGTTGTGAAACATACATATTTGCCAAAATAGAAAAAAGGTTAACAACATTGTCAATTTGTTAGTCAATCCAAACGTATTTCCAAAAAAAAATATATTAATGCTATTCCAATGCATTGGGTTAAACATGTATGCCTTTATTGTCTCCTCAACCTCCCCCAATACATTCTACATTAGTCTTTGTTGTTTTCCTTCATGTACAATTAACCAACAAGGCAAGAATGTTTTTTTTTAATTTCGATATTTTGTTCCCATAGACTTACATGGGACTTCCGGTATCGAAATCGGATATCGACGATATTTAGTGCTATACAATTTCGATACGATATTTTTAGATATCGAGCAATATCGCTCAACACTAATCATTAGTCATTTAGGACAACATTGGATCATTCAGAAATCCACAACTCGGCGCCATGTTGGATGTGGCAACATGTACAGTCCGGACCTTTGTCACAAAACTCACCATCTAAGTTTACAGGGGTGGTCCTTCCTACTATACAGCGCATTTCTAGCGCGTGTAAAGCAGCCTTAAGCCCATTATTGAAGGTGAATACTAACATTCCTATATTACGCTTCTATAATGTCACTTCTGCGGTCAACAACTCAAAAGAATTTATCTCCTAATGATTATATATTTGTGACCATATTTATTCTGTAGAGGTGAACTGAATAGGAATGTGAATGCTCAAAGGGTTTTAAAAGGTATTACACCCCACCCTGATGCACTGGACGGCACCCTGTACAGGTTACCTCCGGTCACCAAATAGCACCTCGGGGAGGCACATGACCCTCACGTGCCATGATGTCTCAACCCTAGGGTGTAGGTGTACTTACCTTTATAGACACCTGGGTTGAGAAATCCTGTCCAGACAATGGTTTACAGCCGGGACAGTCGCATCTTAGCACCGTCCTGTTTTCAAACTGTATTTTCCACAGATATGGATTATGCGGCTGAGAGCTGGTGTTTATAGCCGGGGGGGGGGGTCAATAACCATGGTCCCTTCCTAGGCTGTGCTTATCAGTCCACAGCTATCTGCATAGCCTTTTCTGGCTACTAATTATAGGGGGACCTCACGTCATTTTTTTTTTTGGGGTCCCCCTATCTTAATAGCCGGTAAAGGCTAAATATACAGCTGCGAGCTGATATTCATAGTCTGGGAAGATCCATGGGTATTAACCCCTTCCCAGGCTATAAACATTGGTCCCCAGTCGCTGGCTTTCCCTGTCTGGTTAGAAAAATTGCGCGGGAGCCCATGCCATTTTTTTCACTAAAATGTTTTATTAAAGACATTTACAGTAATTTACACACACTATACTAACTGTTTCTCACACACATCTATAAATCTATCTATTCTGTATGTATTTACTGTACGTAAATATCTATTCTATCCTTTTCTTACATCTAGCTATCTATATAATTGCCTTGTAATGTTTTCATTTCCTGTTCTGTCCAGATGTCACCGTATCCCAGAATTCCAAGCGGAGGAAGTTCACAGACCGCCATATTGGGACACCCAAGTGATGGGTGTCAATATGGAAACTGCTGCTGGTACCAACCTATTGCGCAGTACTATCAGCAGAACACTGTCATACCACACACACACTCCCACTCAGCCTCTTACGCGGTACCACCTGCTGAACATCGTCGCACTGCGCCTGTGCAAATCCCGCGCAGTGAATCAATCGGCTGATCCCGGCGGCAGATGCGCGACACGTCTACAGGCAGAGGAAGTCGGTCATATTAAAGGGGTTTTCCCACGAACGAAAGTTCATTTTAAAAATTGTCTGTGTCTGACCGTGTATGGAGCATACCACATCTCCTGGGCAGGGGAGGAAGCAAAAGACAATACGGACATTACAGCAGGGGATCACAGAGAATTCATTTTGTGAGGTTAAATATTTCACTGACTGTTTTTAAACAATATTTTACCTCACAAACTGTATCCTCTGCCTCCCCTGCCCAGGAGCTGTGGTATAGCACATGGGGTACACAGGTCAAAGAAGAGATCACATGAGAAGACAGCAGATGTGGGAGAGAGACTGAGCAAAGGGGGAAGACAGCGCAAACGGGACAGCACATGAGGGGAGAACACAGGAAGGAGAGAGACAGCAGACAAGGGGGGATAGCACATGGGGTAGACAGGTCAAAGAGAGAGCACACACGGGAGAAGTCAGCACATGGGGAAAGAGGGAGTGGATAGGTGGGTGAGCACATGGAGGGGAGAGATGAGAGATTCTCAGTGTTGCAAAGCCTGCCCCCATCGTGACATTACCGCCCTCCCAATGAGATAGCATCAGGCCTCCATCTAGTGTAATATAAACACATGATATACATGTGTGCCACTGACATGTATATATGTATTGTATGTGTATATCTATTCTATCTTTTCTATTCTTTAACTGTCAGTGTGATTTTACTGTATAGCCGCATATGAATTGCCGGCTTTTCAGAGGACATCGATGCGTAAAAATCGGACAGCACTTGCATGGTGCGAGTGCTGTGCGATTTTTTTTCTCACACCCATTGACTTGCATTGGCGAGTCTCATCCGAGAGACGCAGCGATATGCAGCATGCTGTGATTTTTTTTTCTCAGTCAGACTTCAGCTGAGGAAAAAAAAATAAAAAATCGAATATGAGATGTCACCCATTCAATAACATTGGTCCGAGTGCAATCCGATTTTTTATCGGATTGGACTCGTCTGTATTTCTCACATATGGGTATGAGCCCTAAGGCTATCAATGGTAAAGTCGTGGACCCCTCTTTACACCTGTTACATGCAATACTACCTCAATGGTCATTACTATAACCTCACTGTAACTAGAGTCAGGATGTAACTAGTGCTGCAGCCACAGTCTGTGTGATTGCTGGGAATTGTAGTGCTGCACACAACCAGCAGGGAAAGTTGGGAGCATTTAGACATTTTTATTTCAGGTTGAAATAAACTAATTTTCCTATTTCATCTGCTTTGCTTCCATCCTGTAATCTGCATGTGTGTGTGGAGCCCAGCTGTGACTGGATCCATATCTTCCAGAAGGATGTACTAAAGGAAGATCCCACTAGAGGTCACTATACACACACACATTTCAGCTTACCTAAGAGACCAGTAGAGGGAGCTGTGTGTTAGGCACATAAAAAAAAACAGTTAGTTCCAGTTTTACCTCAGACAGATCAGAACAGCAGTTACCTCAGACAAGCTGTGAGGGACAGAGGAGTTCTCCTCAGGACACGAGAGTGAGAGGATTCCTGTCAGAGCTCAGTCAGAGCTAAAAAACAGACGGAGATTGATTGATCCTAGTCAGAGCTGAAGCTGAAGTGTAGCTCAGGAGGAAGCGTGCCAACGTTTAAGAGAGCGGCGAAGAGGCAGCACATTAACTGCCAGCGTGTGTGATCTTTATAGGACCCAGGTAGGCCGAAAGCAAGTGGAATTGGAGGGGCCAGTAAGCATTAATAGCTTTCCCCCCAGCAACGAATACCGGACGCCGGGTCCCGAGCCTATAAGGATCTCTACGACCTTTTAGGAGAACACCGGAGTTCCTGGAGGACTACAAGTCCCAGGAGTACCACAGAGTTGACCCGTACAGGATCAGGGGAACAGAGTCTGCCTGATCAGCGATAAAAAGACCCTGTTCTGCCATAGAGAAGGTCCCCCACCAAGTCAGCCAGGTACAGAACAGAGACTGAGTTAGACCCAGCTACAAGCAGGTCAGAACTTTATTAAATAACGACAGAGAACAGGAGGCCATACACCTACCAGTGGAGGAATCCGGACGTACATCCTTCGCCCTGCCGTGCTTCGGGGAGTACCTGCCATTCCTGCAGTAAAGGTACCAAACTGACTTTTGTGTGTGACTCACTTATTGTCTCTGAAGGCGGGATCCCCATCTGTCCTGCATCCTCATATTTCTATCCACCCTAGAAGGACACCGTCTTACTTGTAGAAGACCTACCATCTAGCTGCCCAACATCATCCCTTCCAGAGTATGTGCACAGCAGCGCTGGTCCCTCTGACCAGATACTACAAGTGGCGTCACGACAACTTACACGAACATTTCCATCATCCCCTGTAAATATCCCATTTTCAGTGAGCGCCCAGGGCATCGGACCGAGCTGGCTACCCGTGACATCTCCCATAGACTTCCATGGGCTCGGTGCCGAGTACCCCAAAGCCCTGGTACGTGCGCATCATTTTTTAATTTGGCGTCACGAACAGGATTCTGAAGCTCGTGAAACGCGAGTCCTGTGTGCCTAATTTGAACTGTTTTTGTGCTTGAGAACTGCCAAAAATCATCAGAGACTGTATTGCCATTTTTGTAAAACAACAACCGCCATTTTATTGCCATATTCGCGCCCTGAGGCGCTGGTGAAGAAGGTGGGCGTGCACTCACCTAGTGGCGTGAAAATTAGTGGGCGTACCTGAAAAAGGCGCTGAGTCCTGAACACGCCCCCAGCGCTGACGCGGCGGCAGGTCCTGTGGAGAGCTTCAGTGAACGCCCTGACGTCAGAGCGCCAGCGACACAGGTCTCTCCACCGCTGTGCCGGCAGAGCTGCAGCCTTCAGAGAAGGTAGGCTACGATTAACTAAGGGGGCGCAGATATGTCACAGCAGCAAGCCGACAGCGCGGCCCAGGCCGACGACCCCAATGACTTACCACTTGGCGCTGCAGCGCAGGACGGAAATGTGGGCCCCTCACCTGGTCCTGTGGTCCCAATAGTACCGCTAACGCTGCCATACATGCCTGGAGCAAAGTGGCTCCCTCAGTACAGCGGCAAGCCAGACACCCTGTCAGGGTTCAAGCGAAAAATATGCAGCATAATGGACATGTATCCTATGACAGAAAAGCAAAGAGCTGCAGTAGTAGTGGGACAATTAACTGGTGCTGCTGAGAGAGAGGTAGAGACATGGACGGCTGCAGACCGGATGAGGTTTTATCAATGTTCCCAGAAATCAGATGACAGCATTAGGGACTATGCCTGCCGACTACAAGGGGCCCTGCGAGCTCTTAAACAAGTAAACCCTATAAGTGTCACCGACGAAAATAAAATGTTAAAGGAACAATTTGTACGGGGATTGAGGTCCCAAGCGGAAGGCAGGACTGTGCACTGGTGGTCCTTGGATCATCCTGATGCTACCTTTGACGCCCTTAAGGATATGGCTATAAAAGGACTGCGACCTCTGGAAACACCCGAGATGGCAACCCAGTGTCACCCGAGTGAAACCACCCTAAAGCCAGCATCATCCACCTTTTCCCCGCTGGTTGCAGAAGCCAAAACGCAGGACGCGCCCCCTGACCAAAAACCTGGCCACTGTAATGAGTGCCCTGCAATTGCCGACGAAAGAAGAAGGAAAGATCTTGCTGGCTGACTGCCCAGAGGATGTCCCTTGGATGCGCCGGAGGAGAGGGAGGACGTCGCCCCGCCGGAGGAGGACAACGCCACCCCCAGGAAGGACCCGCGACCAGCATCATCCTCGCCGAGAGATCATCTGCTACCGCTGCCACAAGGAAGGTCACCCAGCACGTCTGTGTCCTTTAAACGAGCAAATCCTGGGTCCGAGGGCCAACACCCAGGAATAGACTCCTCAGGCCCCTCAGACTGGAACCGCAGGTTTGTGGGAGGAAGACCATACCTGTCCATCATACTGGACGCGATCGCAATCCCTGCCCTGCTGGACACTGGATCCCAGGTAACCATTATACCCGATGTTCTCTACAACAAGTACTGGTCCAGTGACAGTCTCCAACCCCCAAACCCTGACTTTGCCGTATACGCCTCTAATGGTCTCCCTCTTGAATTACGGGGGGCTAAAGATGTAGACGTGAAAGTGGGGAGAGTGGAGCTGAAGAATCAGGGACTTCTTGTAGTAAAGACTGTTAATGAAGAAAATGGGTTGAATGTGGTCTTAGGCACTAACATTATTAGTAACTGTTTGGAGGAGGTTGTGTTTTTACTCCAACAGCTTGCTGAAATCGCCAGACCAAAGCAAAAGGGAGAGATCCGGAAGGAGATCCGAACCCTGATGTGCCAGCAGCAAGTGAAACTGACCGGTGGTGAGATTGGTAATGTACGGGTAACAGACCCGAACCCCATTGTGATACCCCCTATGAGTGAAATGCTTATTTGGTGTAGAGCAGCAATAGGTCTGAGAGGACAGAACTACCAAGCAGTAGTAGAGCCCCATTGTTCAGAGCACAGACCTACACTCTTGACTGCCAGAGGGGTAGTGGATGTACATAATGGGAGGGTGCCAGTGCGTCTTCTCAACTGGGGAGAAGATGAAGTCAAACTACCGCGTTATGCCACTGTTGCTAAGTTACATGCTGTGGATAATAACTCCATTCACCCAGCGGAGCCCTTAACCTCCCCACAACCAGTGGAGGATAACGGTCCGACCACCCAGGTGGAGGATTGGTGTCAGCAGCTCCATGTTGGGACAGACACCACTCCAGCCCACCAGAAACAAGGAGTATACAGAGTAGTTCAGGAGTATGCTCAGGTATTCAGCAAACACCCACTCGACTTTGGGACAATTAAAGGGGTTCAACATCACATCCCCACAGGCAATCATCCTCCCATCAAAGAACGGTACAGGCCTATACCACCAGCACATTACCAGAAAGCCAAGGAAATGTTGCGTGATATGAAAGAAGCAGGGGTGATAAGGGATAGTTGCAGTCCCTGGGCAGCACCTCTAGTCTTAGTTAGGAAAAAGGATGGAAGCATGCGAATGTGTGTAGATTACAGACAAGTAAATCGTATTACACATAAAGATGCATACCCTTTACCACGCATTGAGGAATCTTTAGCTGCACTAAAAACTGCTAACTACTTCTCCACCCTTGACCTCACTAGTGGGTACTGGCAAGTAGCTGTGGCTGAGGAGGATCGGGAGAAGACGGCTTTCACCACCCCGATGGGGCTCTGTGAGTTTGACAGAATGCCGTTTGGACTCAGCAGTGCCCCTGGCACGTTCCAGAGAGTAATGGAGAGCTGCCTGGGACATCTCAACTTCGAAACTGTGTTGCTGTACCTGGACGACGTCATCGTGTACTCCAAAACGTATGAAGACCATTTGAAGCACCTGGCGGAGGTATTTGAGTCACTGTCCAAGTATGGGATGAAACTGAAGCCTTCTAAGTGCCACCTGCTCAAACAAAAAGTACAGTATCTGGGACATATCGTCAGCTCTGAAGGAGTAGCGCCAGATCCTGAGAAGGTCACCGCTATCCAGAAATGGCCGGAGCCGAAAAATCTCAAGGAGGTGCGACAGTTCCTAGGACTGACAGGATACTACCGGAGGTTTGTAAAAGATTACACTAAGAAAGCAGCTCCTCTGCAAGACCTCCTGGTGGGACAGTCCCTCAAAGGCAGAAATTCTCAATTCCATTGGGTAAAGAACAGGCAGAAGCATTCAAGGAAATGAAGGAGATCCTGACAGGTGATGAGATCCTAGCTTACCCTGACTACAGCCAGCCGTTCCTGTTGTATACAGATGCCAGCAACGAAGGATTGGGAGCAGTCCTCAGTCAGAAGCAAAATGGCCTGGAGAAAGTCATCGCCTATGCTAGCAGGAAGCTCCGCCCGACCGAAAGGAACCCAGAGAACTATAGCAGCTTCAAGTTGGAGTTCCTGGCACTGGTCTGGGCCATAACGGAGAGGTTTAAACACTTTTTGGCCTCCAGTAAGTTCACTGCCTACACTGACAACAACCCCTTGACGCATCTTGAAACAGCTAAGCTGGGAGCCATGGAACAATGATGGATGGCTCGACTATCAAATTATCAATTCACCATTAAGTACCGGGCGGGCCGCAAGAATGCCAATGCTGATGCCCTGTCCAGGATGCCTCATGAATCAGACACTGAAGAGGAAGTGGATGATCTGGAAGAGATTGAACTACCTGCTTTTCACCGGAATGGGGTGATCTATGAACAACAAGCCAGCAGGAGATCGCCTGGTAAGACGTTAAATCCTTTACCTCACCACAGCTGGAAGGAGACTCAGGACAGCGATCCAGTTGTCAGACGAATTAAGGAGCTGATATATCTCAAGAAGGTTCATCCTTGGAGAAGGACGCGCCCCTACCAGCGAGGCAGCTGTGGAATGAAAGAAGCCGGTTGTTCATCTACCGTGAGAAGCTGTGCAGGAGATACGTCAACCCAAGGACCCATGAAATGGTCTGGCAGATAGTAGTTCCCAAAGCAGACATCCAGATGGTGTTAGAAGCCTACCACGATCAAGCGGGACACTTTGGCTGGAAAAAGCTGGAGACCCTGTTGAAGTGTCGGTTCTACTGGGTAGGGTAGCGCAGCTCCATCGAGAAGTGGTGCTGGAACTGTGGACCCTGTGGCCTCAGACGAAAAGACTACAGCAGTCAGAAGGCACCCCTGCAGCCCATCCAGATGACTCGCCCTTTGGAAATCGTGGCCCTGGACCATGTGAAGTTGTCACCCAGCTGGTCAGGATATTCCTATGCCCTGACTATGGTGGATCACTACTCCAGATTCCTGGTGGTCGCTCCTGTTAAAGATCTGACGGCAGAGACAGCAGCAAAGACCTTCCAAGCAAGTTTCTGCAGACCACACGGTTATCCTGAGCAGGTGTTAACTGATCAAGGCCCAGCCTTCGAAGCCGAATTATTTAAGGAGTTCTATCACCTGTACGGGTGTAAAAAGATAAGAACTACACCGTACCACCCCCAAACCAATGGACTTTGTGAAAAGATGAATCACATCGTTATTGACTTACTGAAAACTGTACCACTGGAAGAAAGAAATCGGTGGCCAGACTTGTTACCTGACCTGGTAGACATGTACAACCATATACCGGTGAGTTCCACCAACTGCACCCCAGCCTATCTCATGCGGGCAAGACCAGGAAAGCTGCCCATGAATCTAGAGCTTGGAGTTGTGGAACCGGAAGCAGATGTAACTACTGGAGACTGGAACACAAACAGACAAGAACAGTACAGAAAAGTACAGGCCTGTGTTGAGGAAAGTCTTAATCGAGGAAGGGATAAACAAGCAGATCGCTACAATAAAAGTGCGCCAGCTGAACCTTTCGCACCTGGTGAAATCGTACTGAAAAGAAAAAGGAGGCTACACAAACTCGACGATCAGTGGGAAAGAGAGCCCTACATCATACAAAGTTCAAGGTTTGATAACAAGAAAACGTGCATAATAAGCAAGGATGGAGGAAAAACAACTGCAACTGTGTCTAGAGACCATCTAAAGTTGTGTCCGGACCCATTAAAGCTCCGTGAGGAAGAACCTGTTGTCAATCAGGAAAAGAGTAATGAAGCAGTTATACATACAGACTTGGGAGATTTCCCCGCAGATTGGCCCAGAATTGGAGAAGCTGTAATCATTCCCGTGCTTCAATTTTATCAACCGCAAGAAGAATCTCTAAATCCAATTGCACCAATTGTGCCAGTAGAGTCAGTTCCAGAAGGACCTGTTCCGGAAGAACCTCAACCAGTGGAACCACGAGAAGCAGCACCACAAGAAGCAGAATCCCAAGAAACTGAGCCTCAGGAAGAAGGATCCCCTGCAGAAGTTGCACCGGTTCACTCAGTTTACAGTGTGCTTGCCAGCCCAGTAGGGAAGTTGAGACAATTCTATAATTCACTCTCACATAGCACAAACAGGGAAACTGCTACCCCACAGGTCATTGCACCACGCAGATCCGAACGTAGCACAAAAGGACACATCCCTGCTAGGTTCAGAGATTAGTTTAACCTCTGGCAAATGTAAATAATTGTTTAAAGTCATTATATATAAATGTACATATGTTTGCTTATAATGTATATATCAGTATTTATTGACCTGTTTTCCCTTATCATCTTGGAACAAGAGGAATGGACATTATTTTCTACTTGTTTTCTCCTCCCCTATTTTGAGCATCCTTTTCCGAAAGAGACTGGGACTTTTATGGTTGCTCAAAGTTCCTCAATCCCTCAATGTACATAATTGATCAGTTTTGTTTATGCAACGGTTCAAGAGTGCCTTACCTCCGTAAAGGAAGAATTGTTTTTATATGTTATTGTTGTTACCTGTTTTTGTATTTCAGCCCCAGAGTGCTGAATTCTACTAAGGGGGAATGTGGAGCCCAGCTGTGACGGATCCATATCTTCCAGAAGGATGTACTAAAGGAAGATCCCACTAGAGGTCACTATACACACACACATTTCAGCTTACCTAAGAGACCAGTAGAGGGAGCTGTGTGTTAGGCACATAAAAAAACCAGTTAGTTCCAGTTTTACCTCAGACAGATCAGAACAGCAGTTACCTCAGACAAGCTGTGAGGGACAGAGGAGTTCTCCTCAGGACACGAGAGTGAGAGGATTCCTGTCAGAGCTCAGTCAGAGCTAAAAAACAGACGGAGATTGATTGATCCTAGTCAGAGCTGAAGCTGAAGTGTAGCTCAGGAGGAAGCGTGCCGACGCTTAAGAGAGCGGCGAAGAGGCAGCACATTAACTGCCAGCGTGTGTGATCTTTATAGGACCCAGGTAGGCCGAAAGCAAGTGGAATTGGAGGGGCCAGTAAGCATTAATAGCTTTCCCCCAGCAACGAATACCGGACGCCGGGTCCCGAGCCTATAAGGATCTCTACGACCTTTTAGGAGAACACCGGAGTTCCTGGAGGACTACAAGTCCCAGGAGTACCACAGAGTTGACCTATACAGGATCAGGGGAACAGAGTCTGCCTGATCAGCGATAAAAAGACCCTGTTCTGCCATAGAGAAGGTCCCCCACCAAGTCAGCCAGGTACAGAACAGAGACTGAGTTAGACCTAGCTACAAGCAGGTCAGGACTTCATTAAATAACGACAGAGAACAGGAGGCCATACACCTACCAGTGGAGGAATCCGGACGTACATCCTTCGCCCTGCCGTGCTCCGGGGAGTATCTGCCATTCCTGCAGTAAAGGTACCAAACTGACTTTTGTGTGTGACTCACTTATTGTCTCTGACGGCGGGATCCCCATCTGTCCTGCATCCTCATATTTCTATCCACCCTGGAAGGACACCGTCTTACTTGTAGAAGACCTACCATCTAGCTGCCCAACATCATCCCTTCCAGAGTATGTGCACAGCAGCGCTGGTCCCTCTGACCAGATACTACAAGTGGCGTCACGACAACTTACACGAACATTTCCATCATCCCCTGTAAATATCCCATTTTCAGTGAGCGCCCAGGGCAACGGACCGAGCTGTGCTATCCGTGACATCCCCATAGACATCAACGGGCTCGGTGCCGAGTATCCCACGGCCCTGGCGGGTGGCTCATGTGCGGTGCAGAGGTCAGAGTGACTCTGTAAGAGCCGGGAACACGTCTCCAAGGACTTACTTACCGTATATACTCGAGTATAAGCCGAGGCAGCTAATTTTACCACGGAAAAATGGGTAAGCTTATTGACTCGAGTATAAGCCGGGTATGCATTGTCCCCTCATCCCTGTCCTGCTATGTGTGGCTCCCCTGTCCTGTCCTGCTATGTGTGGCTCCCCTGTCCTGTCCTGCTATGTGTGGCTCCCCTGTCCTGTCCTGCTATGTGTGGCTCCCCTATCCTGTCCTGCTATGTGTGGCTCCCCTGTCCTGTCCTGCTATGTGTGGCTCCCCTGTCCTGTCCTGCTATGTGTGGCTCCCCTATCCTGTCCTGCTATGTGTGGCTCCCCTGTCCTGTCCTGCTGTGTGTGGCTCCCCTGTCCTGTCCTGCTGTGTTGGCTCCCCTGTCCTGTCCTGCTGTGTGTGGCTCCCCTGTCCTGTCCTGCTGTGTGTGGCTCCCCTGTCCTCTCCTGCTGTGTGTGGCTCCCCTGTCCTGTCCTGCTGTGTGTGGCTCCCCTGTCCTTTCCTGCTATGTGTGGCTCCCCTGTCCTATCCTGCTATGTGTGGCTCCCCTGTCCTATCCTGCTATGTGTGGCTCCCCTGTCCTGTCCTGCTATGTGTGGCTCCCCTGTCCTGTCCTGCTGTGTGTGGCTCCCCTGTCCTGTCCTGCTGTGTGTGGCTCCCCTGTCCTGTCCTGCTGTGTGTGGCTCCCCTGTCCTGTCCTGCTATGTGTGGCTCCCCTGTCCTGTCCTGCTATGTGTGGCTCCCCTGTCCTATCCTGCTATGTGTGGCTCCCCTGTCCTGTCCTGCTATGTGTGGCTCCCCTGTCCTGTCCTGCTATGTGTGGCTCCCCTGTCCTGTCCTGCTATGTGTGGCTTCCCTGTCCTGTCCTTCTATGTGTGGCTTCCCTGTCCTGTCCTGCTATGTGTGGCTTCCCTGTCCTGTCCTGCTATGTGTGGCTTCCCTGTCCTGTCCTGCTATGTGTGGCTCCCCTGTCCTGTCCTGTGTGGCTCCCCCTGTCCTGTCATGTGTGGCTCCCCCTGTCCTGCTATGTGTGGCTCCCCCTGTCCTGCTATGTGTGGCTCCCCCTGTCCTGCTATGTGTGGCTCCCCCTGTCCTGCTATGTGTGGCTCCCCCTGTCCTGCTATGTGTGGCTCCCCCTGTCCTGCTATGTGTGGCTCCCCCTGTCCTGCTATGTGTGGCTCCCCCTGTCCTGTACTGCTATGTGTGGCTCCCCCTGTCCTGTCCTGCTATGTGTGGCTCCTCTGTCTTGTCCTCCTATGTGTGTGGCTCCCCCTGTCCTGTACTGCTATGTGTGGCTCCCCTGGTAGTTGTACAGTCATGGCCAAAAGTTTTGAGAATGACACAAATATTAATTTTTACAAAGTCTACTGCTTCACTTTTTCTAATGGCAATTTGCATATACTCCAGAATGGTATAAAGAGTGATCAGCTTAACAGCAATTACTTGCAAAGTCAATATTTGGCTAGAAAATGAAATTTATCCCCCAAAACACATTTCAACATCATTGCAGCCCTGCCTTAAAAGGACCAGCTAACCTCTTTTCAGTGATTGCTCCATTAACACAGGTGTGGGTGTTGATGAGGACATGGCTGGAGATCAATCTGTCATGATTAAGTAAGAATGAGACCACTGGACACTTTAAAAGGAGGTTGGTGCTTGGCTAGCTCTGATGAAGAGGGATAGCAGTCCCTAGAAACGCGTCAGCCGAACTTAGCCCCTGTAATCTTATGCAATCTTATGTGCGCAAGACAAATTGGTGACGTCACCCCATTGTCCCGCCCCTTCTTGTAGCTACCTCGGCGCTGCTTCCGGCCGGGGCGCGCCGAGTGTTTTGCCGACCTCCACCGCACCAACGCTCTCTATGCAGAGGCTTTTCCTGCAGTCACACAGATCCAATCTTCACTCAGTGAGTACAATGGCACTTGCCATTATCATATGAACCCGCTGCATGAACATACAATCATTTTCTAACGCTCATTATAGCAAGCTCCCAGGATTAGCAATTACTTGGTACAGACACTCATCTTCTTAAAGTCCACGTCGGGATATATACTTCTCCCTCTGGCACCGCAGTGAGTATAACATCACTGCGACTAATCACTACTTCGAATAAGCAGTTAATTACTAGCAAAGTTCCATCTGTTATAGGCATTTATCCTATCTACGCAAGTATATACAATCTCCTACTGTGCCACCACTGAATTTGGTCACTCAGTGTGTTCTATCATCCATGTACACATCTAGCTTCATCTTGTGAGTATCCATTTCATAAGTACTAGTAAGTACAATATATGAGGTATAACTTAACATTTTGCTTTATTTAATAATTCACTGGTTATTTTATTATTATTTTAGCATTTACCCAAAGTCGATAATCTACAATTTTCGAGCAATCCTACTTTTGACAGTGAGTTCTCCTCTTTTTATTCTCTTTGTCCAATATTGTTAGTTTCTATCAGGTGTTCCTAGTTAGCGCGGCATTTATTTTTATATTTTTTTTTTTTTTTTTTTACATTTCAACATCATTGCAGCCCTGCCTTAAAAGGACCAGCTAACCTCTTTTCAGTGATTGCTCCATTAACACAGGTGTGGGTGTTGATGAGGACATGGCTGGAGATCAATCTGTCATGATTAAGTAAGAATGACACCACTGGACACTTTAAAAGGAGGCTGGTGCTTGGCATCATTGTTTCTCTTCTGTTAACCATGGTTATCTCTAAAGAAACACGTGCAGTCATCATTGCAATGCACAAAAATGGCCTAACAGGAAAGAGTATCGCAGCTAGAAAGAACTTCAAGGAGAGAGGTTCCATTGTTGCCAAAAATGCTCCAGGGCGCCCAAGAAAGACCAGCAAGTGCCAGGACCGTCTCTTAAAAGTGTTTCAGCTGCGGGATCGGGCTACCAGCAGTGCAGAGCTTGCTCAGGAATGGCAGCAGGCAGGTGTGAGTGCCTCTGCACGCACTGTGAGGCGGAGACTCTTGGAGCAAGGCCTGGTCTCAAGGAGGGCAGCAAAGAAGCCACTTCTCTCCAGAAAAAAACATCATGGACAGACTGATTCTGCAAAAGGTACAGGCAGTGGACTGCTGAGGACTGGGGTAAAGTTATTTTCTCTGATGAATCCCCTTTTCGATTGTTTGGGACATCAGGAAAACGCCTCATTCGGAGAAGACAAGGTGAGCGCTACCACCAGTCTTGTCTCATGCCAACTGTTAAGCATCCTGAAACCATTCATGTGTGGGGTTGCTTCTCAGCCAAGGGAATCGGCTCTCTCACAGTCTTGCCTAAAAACACAGCCATGAATAAAGAATGGTACCAGAATGTCCTCCAAGAGCAACTTCTCCCAACCCTCCAAGAGCAGTTTGGCGATCAACAATGCCTTTTCCAGCATGATGGAGCACCTTGCCATAAAGCAAAGGTGATAACTAAATGGCTCAGGGAACAAAATATAGAGATTTTGGGTCCATGGCCTGGAAACTCCCCAGATCTTAATCCCATTGAGAACTTGTGGTCAATCATCAAGAGACGGGTGGACAAACAAAAACCTAAAAATTCTGACAAAATGAAAGCATTGATTGTGCAAGAATGGACTGCTATCAGTCAGGATTTGGTCCAGAAGTTGATTGAGAGCATGCCAGGGAGAATTGCAGAGGTCCTGAAGAAGAAGGGTCGACACTGCAAATATTGACGTCCTGCTATGCGTGGCTCCCCCTGTCCTGCTATGCGTGGCTCCCCCTGTCCTGGTACGTGTGGCTCCCCTGGTCGCTGTATGCATGGCTCACCCTCCCCCCGTCCTACTTACCACCGCTCATTAAGGTAATGAATATGCGGTCCAAGCCTATGGGTGTAGAGCGCACATTCACTACCTTAATGAGCAGTACCATGTGACCACTCAGCACAGGAAGAGCTGCTGGGACGGACATGCAGCGACGACGCAAGGAGGGCAAGTATGATGTCTTCACAGCCGCCAGCTCCTGCCGCCGCTCCCCCTCCCCCGTCGGCTTTCTGGACAACGACTCGTATATAAGCCGAGGGGGGCATATTCAGCACTAAAAAATGTGCTGAAAATCTCGACGTATAAACGAGTATATACAGTATAAGAAACTTCTCCACCGCCGGCAGATGTCACAGCACTGACTAATGTAGAAACCACATGTACAAATATCAGATATTAGAGAACACAAGTCTTAATACAGACGAGGAGTGAGGCCTGTTCCCAGGAGCCACAGTCTGACGACATGGCTGACAAGCCTCCACTACACCCCTGTACTGCTGTATAATAAGGCCCCGGCTTTATAGTGAAGGGACTGGAGGGAGAAAAGTGGGGAAAGTAGCAAGAAGAACCAGACCGCCCATCACTGACCTGCAGAACCGCACTCCAGATAGAGAATAATGGAGCCTCCAGCACCGACCTCCACCCGCAGAGCCGCACTCCAGATAGAGAATAATGGAGCCTCCAGCACCGACCTCCACCCGCGCCAAGATAAGGCCCGCCCACTCCTCCACATAGAGAATAATGGAGCCTCCAGCACCGACCTCCACCCGCAGAGCCCACTCCACATAGAGAATAATGGAGCCTCCAGCACCGACCTCCACCGCAGAGCCGCACTCCAGATAGAGAATAATGGAGCCTCCAGCACCGACCTCCACCTGCAGAGCCGCACTCCACATAGAGAATAATGGAGCCTCCAGCACCGACCTCCACCTGCAGAGCCTCACTCCACATAGAGAATAATGGAGCCTCCGCAGCACCGACCTCCACCCGAAGGAGAGCCTCACTCACTCACATAGAGAATAATGGAGCCTCCAGCACCGACCTCCACCCTGCAGAGCCTCACTCCACATAGAGAATAATGGAGCCTCCAGCACCGACCTCCACCTGCAGAGCCTCACTCCACATAGAGAATAATGGAGCCTCCAGCACCGACCTCCACCCGCAGAGCCTCACTCCACATAGAGAATAATGGAGCCTCCAGCACCGACCTCCACCTGCAGAGCCTCACTCCACATAGAGAATAATGGAACCTCCAGCACCGACCTCCACCGCAGAGCCTCACTCCACATAGAGAATAATGGAGCCTCCAGCACCGACCTCCACCTGCAGAGCCTCACTCCACATAGAGAATAATGGAGCCTCCAGCACGACCTCCACCTGCAGAGCCTCACTCCACATAGAGAATAATGGAGCCTCCAGCACCGACCTCCACCTGCAGAGCCTCACTCCACATAGAGAATAATGGAGCTCCAGCACTGACCTCCACCCGCAGAGCCTCACTCCACATAGAGAATAATGGAGCCTCCAGCACCGACCTCCACCCGCAGAGCCCACTCCACATAGAGAATAATGGAGCCTCCAGCACCGACCTCCACCCGGCAGAGCCACACTCCACATAGAGAATAATGGAGCCTCCAGCACCGACCTCCACCCGCAGAGCCACATCCACATAGAGAATAATGGAGCCTCCAGCACCGACCTCCACCCGCAGAGCCACACTCCACATAGAGAATAATGGAGCCTCCAGCACCGACCTCCACCCGCAGAGCCGCACTCCACATAGAGAATAATGGAGCCTCCAGCACCTACCTCCACCCGCAGAGCCTCACTCCACATAGAGAATAATGGAGCCTCCAGCACCGACCTCCACCCGCAGAGCCACACTCCACATAGAGAATAATGGAGCCTCCAGCACCGACCTCCACCCGCAGAGCCACACTCCACATAGAGAATAATGGAGCCTCCAGCACCGACCTCCACCCGCAGAGCCCACTCCACATAGAGAATAAAAGAGCCTCCAGCACCGACCTCCACCCGCAGAGCCGCACTCCAAATAGAGAATATATGGAGCCTCCAGCACTGACCTCCACCCGCAGAGCCACACTCCACATAGAGAATAATGGAGCCTCCAGCACCGACCTCCACCCGCAGAGCCGCACTCCACATAGAGAATAATAGAGCCTCCAGCACCGACCTCCACCCGCAGAGCCGCACTCCACAAAGAGAATAATGGAGCCTCCAGCACCGACCTCCACCCGCAGAGCCGCACTCCACATAGAGAATAATGGAGCCTCCAGCACCGACCTCCACCCGCAGAGCCCACTCCACATAGAGAATAATGGAGCATCCAGCACCTACCTCCACCCACAGAGCCACACTCCACATAGAGAATAATGGAGCCTCCAGCACCTACCTCCACCCGCAGAGCCACACTCCACATAGAGAATAATGGAGCCTCCAGCACCGACCTCCACCGCAGAGCCACACTCCACATAGAGAATAATGGAGCCTCCAGCACCTACCTCCACCCGCAGAGCCGCACTCCACATAGAGAATAATGGAGCCTCCAGCACCGACCTCCACCTGCAGAGCCGCACTCCACATAGAGAATAATGGAGCCTCTAGCACCTACCTCCACCCGCAGAGCCGCACTCCACATAGAGAATAATTGAGCCTCCAGCACCGACCTCCACCCGCAGAGCCGCACTCCACATAGAGAATAATGGAGCCTCCAGCACCGACCTCCACCCGCAGAGCCGCACTCCACATAGAGAATAATGGAGCCTCCAGCACCGACCTCCACCCGCAGAGCCACACTCCACATAGAGAATAATGGAGCCTCCAGCACCTACCTCCCCCCGCAGAGCCGCACTCCACATAGAGAATAATGGAGCCTCCAGCACCTACCTCCACCGGTAGAGCCACACTCCACACAGAGAATAATGGAGCCTCCAGCACCTACCTCCCCCGCAGAGCCGCACTCCACATAGAGAATAATGGAGCCTCCAGCACCGACCTCCACCCGCAGAGCCGCACTCCACATAGAGAATAATGGAGCCTCCAGCACCTACCTCCACCCGCAGAGCCACATCCACATAGAGAATAATGGAGCCTCCAGCACCGACCTCCACCCGCAGAGCCGCACTCCACATAGAGATTAATGGAGCCTCCAGCACCGACCTCCACCCGCAGAGCCGCACTCCACATAGAGAATAATGGAGCCTCCAGCACCTACCTCCACCCGCAGAGCCGCATCCACATAGAGAATAATGGAGCCTCCGCACCTACCTCCACCCGCAGAGCCACACTCCACATAGAGAATAATGGAGCCTCCAGCACCGACCTCCACCCGCAGAGCCGCACTCCACATAGAGAATAATGGAGCCTCCAGCACCGACCTCCACCCGCAGAGCCGCACTCCACATAGAGAATAATGGAGCCTCCAGCACCTACCTCCACCCGCAGAGCCGCACTCCACATAGAGAATAATGGAGCCTCCAGCACCGACCTCCACCCGCAGAGCCGCACTCCACATAGAGAATAATGGAGCCTCCAGCACCGACCTCCACCCGCAGAGCCGCACTCCACATAGAGAATAATGGAGCCTCCAGCACCGACCTCCACCCGCAGAGCCGCACTCCACATAGAGAATAATGGAGCCTCCAGCACCGACCTCCACCCCAGAGCCGCACTCCACATAGAGAATAATGGAGCCTCCAGCACCGACCTCCACCCGCAGAGCCACTCCACATAGAGAATAATGGAGCCTCCAGCACCGACCTCCACCCGCAGAGCCGACTCCACATAGAGAATAATGGAGCCTCCAGCACGACCTCCACCCGCAGAGCCACACTCCACATAGAGAAATGGAGCTCCAGCACCGACCTCCACCCGCAGAGCCACACTCCACATAGAGAATAATGGAGCCTCCAGCACCTACCTCCACCCGCAGAGCCGCACTCCACATAGAGAATAATGGAGCCTCCAGCACCACCTCCACCCGCAGAGCCACACTCCACATAGAGAATAATGGAGCCTCCAGCACCGACCTCCACCCGCAGAGCCACACTCCACATAGAGAATAATGGAGCCTCCAGCACCACCTCCACCCGCAGAGCCGCACTCCACTAGAGAATAATGGAGCCTCCAGCACCGACCTCCACCTGCAGAGCCGCACTCCACATAGAGAATAATGGAGCCTCCGCACCGACCTCCACCCGCAGAGCCGCACTCCACATAGAGAATAATGGAGCCTCAGCACCTACCTCCACCCGCAGAGCCCACTCCACATAGAGAATAATGAGCCTCCAGCACCGACCTCCACCCGCAGAGCCGCACTCCACATAGAGAATAATGGAGCCTCCAGCACCACCTCCACCCGCAGAGCCGCACTCCACATAGAGAATAATGGAGCCTCCAGCACCGACCTCCACCCGCAGAGCCGCACTCCACATAGAGAATAATGAGCCTCCAGCACCGACCTCCACCCGCAGAGCACACTCCACATAGAGAATAATGGAGCCTCCAGCACCTACCTCCACCCGCAGAGCCACACTCCACATAGAGAATAATGGAGCCTCCAGCACCTACTCCACCCGCAGAGCCCACTCCACATAGAGAATAATGGAGCCTCCAGCACCGACCTCCACCCGCAGAGCCGCACTCCACATAGAGAATAATGGAGCCTCCAGCACCTACCTCCACCCGCAGAGCCGCACTCCACATAGAGAATAATGGAGCCTCCAGCACCGACCTCCACCCGCAGAGCCGCACTCCACATAGAGAATAATGGAGCCTCCAGCACCGACCTCCACCCGCAGAGCCGCACTCCACATAGAGAATAATGGAGCTCCAGCACCTACCTCCACCCCAGAGCCGCACTCCACATAGAGAATAATGGAGCCTCCAGCACCGACTCCACCCGCAGAGCCACACTCCACATAGAGAATAATGGAGCCTCCAGCACCGACCTCCACCCGCAGAGCCGCACTCCACATAGAGAATAATGGAGCCTCCAGCACCGACCTCCACCCGCAGAGCCACACTCCACATAGAGAATAATGGAGCCTCCAGCACCTACCTCCACCCGCAGAGCCGCACTCCACATAGAGAATAATGGAGCCTCCAGCACGACCTCCACCCGCAGAGCCGCACTCCAAGAGAATAATGGAGCCTCCAGCACCGACCTCCACCCGCAGAGCCGCACTCCACATAAGAATAATGGAGCCTCCAGCACCACCTCCACCCGCAGAGCCGCACTCCACATAGAGAATAATGGAGCTCCAGCACCTACCTCCACCCGCAGAGCCACACTCCACATAGAGAATAATGGAGCCTCCAGCACCGACCTCCACCCGCAGAGCCGCACTCCACATAGAGAATAATGGAGCATCCAGCACCGACCTCCACCCGCAGAGCCACACTCCACATAGAGAATAATGGAGCCTCCAGCACCGACCTCCACCCGCAGAGCCGCACTCCACATAGAGAATAATGGAGCCTCCAGCACCGACCTCCACCCGCAGAACCCCACTCCACATAGAGAATAATGGAGCCCCAGCACCGACCTCCACCCGCAGAGCCGCACTCCACATAGAGAATAATGGAGCCTCCAGCACCGACCTCCACCGAGAGCCCACTCCACACAGAGATAATGGAGCCTCCAGCACCGACCTCCACCCGCAGAGCCGCACTCCACATAGAGAATAATGGAGCCTCCAGCACCTACCTCCACCCGCAGAGCCGACTCACATAGAGAATAATGGAGCCTCCAGCACCGACCTCCACCCGCAGAGCCGCACTCCACATAGAGAATAATGGAGCCTCCAGCACCGACCTCCCCGCAGAGCCCACTCCACATAGAGAAAATGGAGCCTCCAGCACCGACCTCCACCCGCAGAGCCGCACTCCACATAGAGAATAATGGAGCCTCCAGCACCTACCTCCACCCGCAGAGCCCACTCCACATAGAGAATAATGGAGCCTCCAGCACCACCTCCACCCGCAGAGCCGCACTCCACATAGAGAATAATGGAGCCTCCAGCACCGACCTCCACCCGCAGAGCCCACTCCACATAGAGAATAATGGAGCCTTCAGCACCTACCTCCACCCGCAGAGCCGCACTCCACATAGAGAATAATGGAGCCTCCAGCACCTACCCCACCCGCAGAGCCCACTCCACATAGAGAATAATGGAGCCTCCAGCACCGACCTCCACCCGCAGAGCCGCACTCCACATAGAGAATAATGGAGCCTCCAGCACCTACCTCCACCCGCAGAGCCACACTCCACATAGACAATAATGGAGCCTCCAGCACCGACCTCCACCCCAGAGCCGCACTCCACAGAGAATAATGGAGCCTCCAGCACCTACCTCCACCCCAGAGCCACACTCCACATAGAGAATAATGGAGCCTCCAGCACCACCTCCACCCGCAGAGCCACACTCCACATAGAGAATAATGGAGCCTCCACACCGACCTCCACCCGCAGAGCCGCACTCCACAGAGAATAATGGAGCCTCCAGCACCACCTCCACCCGCAGAGCCGCACTCCACATAGAGAATAATGGAGCCTCCAGCACCTACCTCCACCCGCAGAGCCACACTCCACATAGAGAATAATGGAGCCTCCAGCACCGACCTCCACCCGCAGAGCCCACTCCACATAGAGAATAATGGAGCCTCCAGCACCGACCTCCACCCGCAGAGCCGCACTCCACATAGAGAATAATGGAGCCTCCAGCACCGACCTCCACCCGCAGAGCCACACTCACATAGAGAATAATGGAGCCTCCAGCACCTACCTCCACCCGCAGAGCCACACTCCACATAGAGAATAATGGAGCCTCCGCACTACCTCCACCCGCAGAGCCCACTCCACATAGAGAATAATGGACTCCAGCACCACCTCCACCCGCAGAGCCGACTCCACATAGAGAATAATGGAGCCTCCAGACCACCTCCACCCCAGAGCCCACTCCACATAGAGAATAATGGAGCCTCCAGCACCGACCTCCACCCAGACCACACTCCACATAGAGAATAATGGAGCCTCCAGCACCGACCTCCACCCGCAGAGCCGCACTCCAAGAGAATAATGGAGCCTCCAGCACGACCTCCACCCGCAGAGCCGCACTCACATAGAGAATAATGGAGGCTCCAGCACCTACCTCCACCCACAGAGCCGCACTCCACATAAGAATAATGGAGCCTCCAGCACCGATCTCCCACCCGCAGAGCCACACTCCACATAGAGAATAATGGAGCCTCCAGCACCTACCTCCACCCGCAGAGCCACACTCCACATAGAGAATAATGGAGCCTCCAGCACCGTACCTCCACCCGCAGAGCCGCACTCCACATAGAGAATAATGGAGCTCCAGCACCTACCTCCACCCGCAGGCCACACTACACATAGAGAATAATGGAGCCTCCAGCACCCGACTCCACCCGCAGAGCCGCACTCCACATAGAGAATAATGGAGCCTCCAGCACCGACCTCCACCCGCAGAGCCGCACTCCACATAGAGAATAATGGAGCCTCCAGCACCGACCTCCACCCGCAGAGCCCACTCCACATAGAGAATAATGGAGCCTCCAGCACCGACTCCACCCGCAGAGCCGCACTCCACATAGAGAATAATGGAGCCTCCAGCACCTACCTCCACCCGCAGAGCCGCACTCCACAGAGAATAATGGCGTCCAGCACCTACCTCCACCCGCAGAGCCGCACTCCACATAGAGAATAATGGAGCCCCAGCACCGACCTCCACCCGCAGAGCCGCACTCCACATAGAGAATAATGGAGCCTCCAGCACCGACCTCCACCCGCAGAGCCGCACTCCACAGAGCATAATGGAGCGTCCAGCACCTACCTCCACCCGCAGAGCCGCACTCCAGATAGAGAATAATGGAGCCCCAGCACCTACCTCCACCCGCAGAGCCGCACTCCACATAGAGAATAATGGAGCCTCCAGCACCGACCTCCACCCGCAGAGCCGCACTCCACATAGAGAATAATGGAGCCTCCAGCACCTCCTCCACCCGCAGAGCCACACCACATAGAGAATAATGAGCCTCGGGCACCTACCTCCACCCGCAGAGCCACACTCCACATAGAGAATAATGGAGCCTCCAGCACCTACCTCCACCCGCAGAGGCGCACTCCACATAGAGAATAATGGAGCCTCCAGCACCGACCTCCACCCGCAGAGCCGCACTCCACATAGAGAATAATGGAGCCTCCAGCACTACCTCCACCCGCAGAGCCACACCACATAGAGAATAATGGAGCCTCGGGCACCTACCTCCACCCGCAGAGCCACACTCCACATAGAGAATAATGGAGCCTCCAGCACCGACCTCCACCCGCAGAGCCGCACTCCACATAGAGAATAATTGAGCCTCCAGCACCGACCTCCACCCACAGAACCACACTCCACATAGAGAATAATAGAGCCTCCGCACCTACCTCCACCCGCAGAGCCGCACTCCACATAGAGAATAATGGAGCCTCCAGCACCGACCTCCACCCGCAGAACCGCACTCCACATAGAGAATAATGGAGCCTCCAGCACCGACCTCCACCGCAGAGCCGCACTCCACATAGAGAATAATGGAGCCTCCAGCACTGACCTCCACCCGCAGAGCCGCACTCCACATAGAGAATAATGGAGCCTCCAGCACCGACCTCCACCCACAGAGCCGCACTCCACATAGAGAATAATGGAGCCTCCAGCACCGACCTCCACCCGCAGAGCCCTACTCCACATAGAGAATAATGGAGCCTCCAGCACCGACCTCCACCCGCAGAGCCGTACTCCACATAGAGAATAATGGAGCCTCCAGCACTGACCTCCACCCGCAGAGCCACACTCCACATAGAGAATGGAGTCTCCAGCACCGACCTCCACCCGCAGAGCCACACTCCACATAGAGAATAATGGAGCCTCCAGCACCTACCTCCACCCGCAGAGCCGCACTCCACATAGAGAATAATGGAGCCTCCAGCACCTACCTCCACCCGCAGAGCCACACTCCACATAGAGAATAATGGAGCCTCCAGCACCGACCTCCACCCGCAGAGCCACACTCCACATAGAGAATAATGGAGCCTCCAGCACCTACCTCCACCCGCAGAGCCGCACTCCACATAGAGAATAATGGAGCCTCCAGCACCGACCTCCACCTGCAGAGCCGCACTCCACATAGAGAATAATGGAGCCTCCGGCACCGACCTCCACCCGCAGAGCCGCACTCCACATAGAGAATAATGGAGCCTCTAGCACCTACCTCCACCCGCAGAGCCACACTCCACATAGAGAATAATGGAGCCTCCAGCACCTACCTCCACCCGCAGAGCCGCACTCCACATAGAGAATAATGGAGCCTCCAGCATCGACCTCCACCCGCAGAGCCGCACTCGACATAGAGAATAATGGAGGCTCCAGTGTGTAGCCCTGGTACACAATACCAGGAGGATGAGTGGAGAGGTAACAGTTAAGGGCTCTTCATAACATCACGTACACTTCGGACACACCCAGCAGGGGTGTGGAGGGGAGTGATTCATTCAGTCAGATTCCTGTCCTTGGACAGAGCAGACGTGTTCAGTCTGAGCCTGTTAGCAGTTCAGAAAGTGGAGGCTAGTACAGGTGGCCTAGTTCACCTCAGCCTAGTCAGAGCTGTGCCCCACTGGAAGACAGACTGAGATATCTACTAAGAGTGTGAGCAAATCGAAGGGCAAAGTGGAAGAGAACAGAGAAGTGCCATAGGTAAAGAATACCTGCACATTGTAACCGGTCACTGGGGACCGAAGGATCACTATAGCTTCAAGCTTAGTGGTAAGAAAACCAGAGGCTTACCGGACCTTAGGTCGTGGCAAGCAGCCCTGAAGAGTTAGTACGTAACTGGGGTCAGGGGAAGTGAGGACCTTGAGTCTCTGCAGGACAAGATAGGAATTTAGCTCTCCCACAGGAAGGCTCCGACCACAAAACTGACTGGGCAGAACAGCTTTGGAATAGCTGGAATTATAGAGGGAACTACACTTCAGGCTGGTTGGACTCATCATCATTGGACAGTAAAGGAGGCCCCTAACTTGCTTAACCGTTGCCTCAAAGCTCATCCTCCATCAACCCCATCAGCCTCCCTGGGAACTGCCTTACCATCTTACAAGTAAAGGTATGGAAAGACGCTGACTGTGTGAGACTGTGTTATTTACTTGCATGCTTGCACAATCCCTGCTTTAACTACCGACCTGAGGGAAGAGTCCCACCTGTAGGGGACCCGACATCTAGCTGCCTCACCATCCCCTCAGAGATCTACAGCAGCGCTGGTACAAATTACCAGAAGACTACAGGTGGCGTCACGAACTGTATATAAATCTATCCCCTGTAAATATTCCCCCCAACATACGCCAGACCGCCAGGGCCACAGACCGAGCCACCGCTACCTGTGACAAACCCCATAGACTTCCATGGGCTCGGCTCTGAGTACCCCATTGCCCTGGTAACCCACAATTGTGGTGGCGGTCGACACAAAACTTTGGCGTCACGAACAGGATACGAAACTTGCAGCATTGCGAGCCCTGTGTGCCTGTGGAGTGTTTTGGTGAAAAAGACTGTTGCTGTTGTTTGGCGCCAAATACCGCCATATTTGCCGCCAGATTCGCGCCCTAAGGCGCTGGAGAAGAAGGTGGGCGTACCTGAAAGAGCGCGCAGAGTCTTGGACACGCCCCTGGCTCTGACTCATCGGCAGGTCCTGCAGCAGGAAGTGAACGCTCTGACATCAGAGCGCCTGCGACGAAGGTCCTGCTCTCACTGCGGTGCCTGTGGAATAGCAGCGTCTGAAACCGGTAGGCTCCGTTTAACCAAGGGGGCGCTAAGATGTCACAACAACCGGCTGACAGTGCGGCCCCGGCCGGAGGCCCCAATCCCGCACCGCTTGGTATTGTAGCGCCAGATGGGGCGCAGGCCCTGCACCCAGTCCGGTAGTCCCGATCATGCCACTAACGCTCCCATAATAGCCTGGGGCGAAATGGCTTCCCCAGTACAGCGGTGAGCCAGGCACATTAGCAGGCTTCAAGCGGAAGTTATGCAGCATCCTAGAAATGTACTCCATGCCTGAGAGACAAAAAGCTGCTGTGCTAATAGGGCAGCTAACTGGCGCTGCTGAGAGGGAAGTGGAGACTTGGGATACCGTTGATCAGGAGTCGGTACCTGCGATCTTCCTTAAGCTGCATGCCATATTTGAAGACCGCACAGAAACGGATCTCCGGATGGCCTTCTATCACTGTTCACAACAGCCAGGTGACAGCATCCGGGACTATGCTTGCCGACTACAGGGAGCCCTGAGAGCCCTCAAGCAGATTAACAATTTAAATGCTATCGACGAGAATAAGATGTTGAAAGAACAATTTATACAGGGATTGAGATCCCAAGAGGAACGCAGAACTGTAAATTGGTGGTCCTTAGATAATCCGGATGCTACCTTTGATGCCCTAAAGGACATGGCAATAAAAGGGCTGCGGCCCCTGGGCAAACCTGAGGTGGCAACCCAACATCATCAGGCTGAAGTCACTCTGGAACCGGCAGTACCCCCCTTTTCCCCGCTAGTGGCAGAAGCCAAAGCGCAGGTGACACCTCCCAGTGAATTGGACTGTCTGCGCTCAGAGGTGCGCCAGCTGACTAAAAATCTGGCTGCTGTGATGAGTGCCCTGCAGCTGCGGAAAGAGGAGGAAGGGAAGATCTTGTTAGCTGACTGCCCAGAAGACGTCCCGTGGATGCACCGGGGAAGAAAGAAGACGTCGCCCCCCCCGGAGGAGGACAACGCCACCCCCAGGAGCGACCTCTGATCAACACCCTCCTCGTCGAGAGATCATCTGTTACCGATGCAACCGGAAAGGTCATCTGTCTCCACAGTGTCCTTTAAACGGGCAGAACCTGGGTCCAAGGGCCAACACCCAGGAGAATACCCGTCAGGCCCCCTAGACTGGAACCGCAGGTATGTGGGCGGGCGACCCTACCTGTCTATCATCTTAGATGGTATTGCAGTTCCGGCATTGTTAGACACTGGGTCCCAGGTGACCCTAATACCTGATGCCCTATATACCAAGTACTGGTCAATGGACAGTCTTAAACCTCCGAGCCTTGACTTTACCGTGTATGCTTCTAATGGTCTTCCTGTAGAAGTACTCGGGACAAAATGTGTAGATGTAAAAGTGGGCAGAGAGGAATTGAAAGACCAGGGGCTTCTGGTAGTAAAGACTGTAAATGAGGAGAACGGTTTAAATATAATTTTGGGTACTAACATTATCGGTAATTGTTTGGGAGAAGTTGTGTTTCTTGCTCCAACAGCTCGCTGAGATTGCCCGACCAAGGCAGAGAGGAGTAATCCAAAGAGAGATCCGGGCCCTGGTGTGTCAGCAGCAAGCGAAGCTTACAGACGGCGAAATTGGTAATGTACGGGTCACTGACTCGGATCCTATTGTGATACCCCCAATGAGTGAAATGATCATTTGGTGCAGGGCAGCCATAGGTCTGAGAGGACAGAATTACCAAGCTGTAGTAGAACCCCACCATTCAGAACATAGACCTACACTTATGACTGCTAGAGGAGTAGTAGAAGTGGTGAATGGAAGAGTACCGGTACGGCTTCTCAATTGGGGAGATGATGAGGTAAACTTACCCCGTTATGCAACCATTGCTAAACTACATGCTGTTGATAATAATTCTATTCTCCCGGCTGAGTCCTTAGACTCCTGTCAAATAGCGGAGGATAATGACCCAGCAACCCAGGTGGCGGAATGGTGTCAGCAGCTCCATGTTGGGACGGACACCACTCCCGCTCACCAGAAGCAAGGGGTATTACGGGTGGTGCAAGAGTATGCCCAAGTGTTTAGCAAGCACCCACTTGATTTTGGGTGATTAAGGGAGTTCAACATCATATCCCTACAGGCAGTCATCCTCCCATCAAAGAGCGGTACAGGCCCATACCCCCAGCTCATTATCAGAAGGCTAAAGAAATGTTGAATGATATGAAGAAAGCCGGGGTGATAAGGGATAGTTGTAGCCCCTGGGCAGCCCCTCTAGTTCTGGTTAAAAAGAAAGATGGTAGTATGAGAATGTGTGTGGATTACAGGCAGGTGAACCGCATAACACACAAGGATGCATACCCGTTACCACGTATAGAGGAATCATTAGCTGCTCTGAAAACGGCTAACTACTTTTCTACCCTCGATCTGACTAGTGGTTACTGGCAAGTGGCTGTGGCTGAGGAGGATCGTGAGAAAACGGCTTTCACCACCCCAATGGGGCTCTGTGAATTCGACAGAATGCCGTTTGGGCTCAGTAGTGCCCCAGGAACATTTCAGAGAGTGATGGAAAACTGTCTGGGACATCTCAATTTTGAAACCGTGCTGCTATACCTAGACGACGTTATCGTGTATTCCAAGACATATGAGGACCATCTGAAGCACCTGGCAGAAGTATTCGAGTCCCTGTCCAGGTACGGGATGAAGTTGAAACCCTCAAAATGCCATCTACTCAAACAGAAGGTACAATACTTGGGGCACATCGTCAGTTCGGAAGGAGTAGCGCCGGACCCAGAGAAAGTCACTGCCATCCAGAAGTGGCCGGAGCCGAAGAACCTTAAGGAAGTGCGACAGTTCCTGGGACTAACGGGTTACTACAGGAGATTCGTGAAAGATTACACGAAGAAGGCAGCTCCTTTACAGGACCTCCTAGTAGGACAATCCCTAAAGAGCAGAAACCCTCCCTTTAATTGGGGTAAGGAACAGGCTGAAGCATTCCAAAAGATGAAAGAGATCCTTACAGGTGATGAGATCTTAACCTATCCTGATTACAGCCAACCATTCCTGTTGTACACCGACGCCAGTAATGAAGGTTTGGGAGCGGTTCTCAGTCAGAAGCAGAATGGCCAAGAAAAAGTCATCGCATATGCCAGCAGAAAACTCAGGCCAACTGAAAGGAATCCGGAAAATTATAGCAGCTTCAAGCTGGAGTTTCTGGCGCTGGTCTGGGCCATTACTGAAAGATTTAAGCACTATTTGGCCTCCAATAAGTTCACGGCGTACACAGACAACAACCCATTAACGCACCTGGAAACCGCCAAGCTGGGCGCCATGGAGCAGCGATGGATGGCTCGGTTGTCCAATTACCAGTTTACTATCAAGTACCGGGCAGGTCGAAAGAATGCTAATGCTGATGCATTGTCTCGAATGCCGCATGACTCTGACACGGAAGAAGAATCGGACGACCTAGAAGAAATTGAGCTACCTGCGTTCCATCGAAATGGGGTAGTCCACGAGCATCGAGTCCACAGAAAGCAGTATGGTGCAACATTAAATCCTTTACCCCATCACAGTTGGAAAGAGACTCAGGACAGCGATCCAGTGGTCAGCCGTATCAAGGAGTTGTTAAGACAGGAAGGTTCCTCCTTGGAAAAGGATGCACCTATGTCAGCAAAGCTCCTGTGGAACGAGAAAAGCAGGTTGTTCCTATACCGTGAGAAGTTGTGCAGGAGATACGTCAACCCCAGAACCCACGAGATAGTCTGGCAAATAGTGGTCCCCAAGGCAGACGTCCAAATGGTGTTGGAAGCGTACCACGATCAAGCAGGACACTTTGGCTGGAGAAAGCTGGAGACCCTGTTGAGATGCCGGTTCTACTGGGTAGGGATGCGCAGCTCCATCGAGAGGTGGTGTCGGAACTGTGGACCCTGTGGTCTCAGAAGAAAGGACTACGGTAGTCAGAAGACACCCCTGCAACCTATCCGGACGACTCGTCCCCTGGAGATTGTGGCCCTGGACCACGTCAAACTGTCGCCAAGTAGATCTGGATACTCATACGCCTTGACCATGGTGGACCATTACTCCAGATTTCTGGTGGTTGTTCCAGTTAAGGACCAGACCGCAGTGACGGCAGCGAAAACCTTTCAAGCAAGCTTCTGCAGACCGCATGGGTATCCGGAGCAAGTATTGACCGATCAGGGACCTGCTTTCGAAGCCGATCTATTCAAGGAATTCTGTCACATGTACGGGTGTAAGAAAATTAGAACAACACCATATCACCCTCAAACCAACGGTCTTTGCGAGAAAATGAACCATATTGTCCTTGACTTGTTGAGATCCATACCGTTGGAAGACAGGAATCGATGGCCGGATTTACTACCTGATTTGGTTGATTTGTATAACCATATACCTGTAAGTTCAACTAACTGCACTCCAGCCTATCTTATGAGAGCAAGGCCCGGAAGACTACCAATGGATCTAGAACTTGGAGTGGTAGAACCGGAGGCAGACGACGCCGTTGAAAACTGGGACATCAATCGGCAAGAGCAGTACAGACGAGTGCAAGTCTGCGTAGAGGAAAGTCTCAACAAGGCACGGGGAAAACAGGAAGATGTTTACAACAGAAATGCTCCTGCCAAGCCTTTGATGCCTGGAGAGGTAGTATTAAAAAGGAAAAGGAAGATGCACAAATTGGATAACCAGTGGGAGCAAGAACCCTACGTCGTACAAGATTCTAAATATGACAACAGAAAAGTTTGTATCGTCAGTAAGGACGGAGGAAGAACAACAACCACTGTGTCCAGAGACCATTTGAAATTGTGTCCAGAACCCTTAAAGCGTTGTGAAAAGAACCCTGTCATCAATCAAGAAGAAAGAAAGGAAGAGGTCATACACACGGATCTGGGAGATTTTCCTGCGGATTGGCCCCGACTGGGAGATGCTGTAATAGTTCCAGTGTTGCAGTTTTATCAGCCACAAGAGGAAGTTCTACCTCCAGTTGTGCCCGTGGTGCCAGTTGAGCCCGCTCAGGAGTTACCCATCCCAGCAACACCTCAACCTGTGGAATCTCAAGAAGGATCATCAGAAGCAGCGCCCCATACTATGGGATCCCCTGGTGAAGCTGACTCACACCGCCCAGCCATCAGTACGCTTGCCAGATCCATAGAAAGATTGAGGCAGTTCTATAGTTTGCCGTTACGCAGTGCAGACAGATCGCAACTTGATATACCTGAAGCTACACCACGTAGATCAGAGCGAACCACCAAAGGGAAGTTACCCATTAGATATCAGCAGTGATTATAACGAATTAATGTGAATATTGTAAAAAGTCTATATATATATGTGTTTTTCCCTATTATGTCTTATAATGGACTCAGAGGCTGAGGACTGAGCCAGCCCAAAAACTGTATCTTGTAAATAGTTGCACTAAGGTGCCTTTTAATGGTTTCATACGAAGCCTTGACTTACCTCTGAACAGAAAACCCGTGTGGTGTGGCACTGAGTGAGGTCTGCATTTGGATGTCCTGCAGCCCACCCAGGACCCACGTTGAAGGTTTGGTGCGGGTCCTTCACAAGAATACTGTGTATTTATTGAATGTTTTGATGCCTTAATATTTTTTGTATTTTTCTATATTTGATGTTTTATCGTAACGTTCAAGACATCCTCACCTCCCGGATGGGACGAATTAATGTTTATTGTTGATGTTTAATGCATAAACAAAATGTCTCTTTGTATTTTACAGCCCGGGAGTGCTGTCGTTTACCATGGGGGAATGTGTAGCCCTGGTACACAATACCAGGAGGATGAGTGGAGAGGTAACAGTTAAGGGCTCTTCATAACATCACGTACACTTCGGACACACCCAGCAGGGGTGTGGAGGGGAGTGATTCATTCAGTCAGATTCCTGTCCTTGGACAGAGCAGACGTGTTCAGTCTGAGCCTGTTAGCAGTTCAGAAAGTGGAGGCTAGTACAGGTGGCCTAGTTCACCTCAGCCTAGTCAGAGCTGTGCCCCACTGGAAGACAGACTGAGATATCTACTAAGAGTGTGAGCAAATCGAAGGGCAAAGTGGAAGAGAACAGAGAAGTGCCATAGGTAAAGAATACCTGCACATTGTAACCGGTCACTGGGGACCGAAGGATCACTATAGCTTCAAGCTTAGTGGTAAGAAAACCAGAGGCTTACCGGACCTTAGGTCGTGGCAAGCAGCCCTGAAGAGTTAGTACGTAACTGGGGTCAGGGGAAGTGAGGACCTTGAGTCTCTGCAGGACAAGATAGGAATTCAGCTCTCCCACAGGAAGGCTCCGACCACAAAACTGACTGGGCAGAACAGCTTTGGAATAGCTGGAATTATAGAGGGAACTACGCTTCAGGCTGGTTGGACTCATCATCATTGGACAGTAAAGGAGGCCCCTAACTTGCTTAACCGTTGCCTCAAAGCTCATCCTCCATCAACCCCATCAGCCTCCCTGGGAACTGCCTTACCATCTTACAAGTAAAGGTATGGAAAGACGCTGACTGTGTGAGACTGTGTTATTTACTTGCATGCTTGCACAATCCCTGCTTTAACTACCGACCTGAGGGAAGAGTCCCACCTGTAGGGGACCCGACATCTAGCTGCCTCACCATCCCCTCAGAGATCTACAGCAGCGCTGGTACAAATTACCAGAAGACTACAGGTGGCGTCACGAACTGTATATAAATCTATCCCCTGTAAATATTCCCCCCAACATACGCCAGACCGCCAGGGCCACAGACCGAGCCACCGCTACCTGTGACAAACCCCATAGACTTCCATGGGCTCGGCTCTGAGTACCCCATTGCCCTGGTAACCCACAATTGTGGTGGCGGGTCGACACACCAGCACCTACCTCCACCCACAGAGCCGCACTCCACATAGAGATTAATGGAGCCTCCAGCACCGACCTCCACCCGCAGAGCCACACTCCACAGAGAATAATGGAGCCTCCAGCACTGACCTCCACCCGCAGAGCCGCACTCCACATAGAGAATAATGGAGCCTCCAGCACCTACCTCCACCCGCAGAGCCGCACTCCACATAGAGAATAATGGAGCCTCCAGCACCGACCTCCAGACGCAGAACCACACTCCACATAGAGAATAATGGAGCCTCCAGCACCGACCTCCACCCGCAGTGCCGCACTCCACATAGAGAATAATGGAGCCTCCAGCACCGACCTCCACCCGCACTCCACATAGAGAATAATGGAGCCTCCAGCACCGACCTCCACCCGCAGAGCCGCACTCCACATAGAGAATAATGGAGCCTCCAGCACCGACCTCCACCCGCAGAGCAGCACTCCACATAGAGAATAATGGAGCCTCCAGCACCGACCTCCACCCGCAGAGCCGCACTCCACATAGAGAATAATGGAGCCTCCAGCACCGACCTCCACCCGCAGAGCCGCACTCCACATAGAGAATAATGGAGCCTCCAGCACCGACCTACACCTGCAGAGCCGCACTCCACATAGAGAATAATGGGGCCTCCAGCACCGACCTCCACCCGCAGAGCCGCACTCCACATAGAGAATAATGGAGCCTCCAGCACCGACCTCCACCCGCAGAGCCGCACTCCACATAGGGAATAATTGGGCCTCCAGCACCGACCTCCACCCGCAGAGCCGCACTCCACATAGAGAATAATGGAGCCTCCAGCACCGACCTCCACCCGCAGAGCCACACTGCACATAGAGAATAATGGAGCCTCCAGCACCGACCTCCACCCGCAGAGCCGCACTCCACAGAGAATAATGGAGCCTCCAGCACCTACCTCCACCCGCAGAGCCGCACTCCACATAGAGAATAATGGAGCCTCCAGCACCGACCTCCACCCGCAGAGCCGCACTCCACATATAGAATAATGGAGTCTACAGCACCGACCTCCACCCGCAGAGCCGCACTCCACATAGAGAATAATGGGGCCTCCAGCACCTACCTCCACCCGCAGAGCCGCACTACACATAGAGAATAATGGAGCCTCCAGCACCGACCTCCATCCGCAGAGCTGCACTCCACATAGAGAATAATGGAGCCTCCAGCACCGACCTCCACCCGCAGAGCCGCACTCCAAATAGAGAATAATGGAGCCTCCGGCACCTACCTCCACCCGCAGAGCCGCACTCCACATAGAGAATAATGGAGCCTCCAGCACCGACCTCCACCCGCAGAACCGCACTCCACATAGAGAATAATGGAGCCTCCAGCACCTACCTCCACCCGCAGAGCCGCACTCCACATAGAGAATAATGGAGCCTCCAGCACCGACCTCCACCCGCAGAGCCGCACTCCACATAGAGAATAATGGAGCCTCCAGCACTGACCTCCACTCGCAGAGCCGCACTCCACATAGAGAATAATGGAGCCTCCAGCACCTACCTCCACCCACAGAGCCACACTGCACATAGAGAATAATGGGGCCTCCAGCACCGATCTCCACACGCAGAGCCACACTCCACATAGAGAATAATGGAGCCTCCAGCACCGACCTCCACCCGCAGAGCCGCACTCCACATAGAGAATAATGGAGCCTCCAGCACCTACCTCCACCCGCAGAGCCGCACTCCACATAGAGAATAATGGAGCCTCCAGCACCGACCTCCACACGCAGAACCACACTCCACATAGAGAATAATGGAGCCTCCAGCACCGACCTCCAACCGCAGTGCCGCACTCCACATAGAGAATAATGGAGCCTCCAGCACCGACCTCCACCCGCACTCCACATAGAGAATAATGGAGCCTCCAGCACCGACTCCCACCGCAGAGCCGCACTCCACATAGAGAATAATGGAGCCTCCAGCACCGACCTCCACCCGCAGAGCAGCACTCCACATAGAGAATAATGGAGCCTCCAGCACCGACCTCCACCCGCAGAGCCTCACTCCACATAGAAAATAATGGAGCCTCCAGCACCGACCTACACCCGCAGAGCCGCACTCCACATAGAGAATAATGGAGCCTCCAGCACCGACCTCCACCCGCAGAGCCGCACTCCACATAGAGAATAATGGAGCCTCCAGCACCGACCTACACCCGCAGAGCCGCACTCCACATAGAGAATAATGGGGCCTCCAGCACCGACCTCCACCCGCAGAGCCGCACTCCACATAGAGAATAATGGAGCCTCCAGCACCGACCTCCACCCGCAGAGCCGCACTCCACATAGGGAATAATGGGGCCTCCAGCACCGACCTCCACCCGCAGAGCCGCACTCCACATAGAGAATAATGGAGCCTCCAGCACCGACCTCCACCCGCAGAGCCACACTGCACATAGAGAATAATGGAGCCTCCAGCACCGACCTCCACCCGCAGAGCCGCACTCCACAGAGAATAATGGAGCGTCCAGCACCTACCTCCACCCGCAGAGCCGCACTCCAGATAGAGAATAATGGAGCCTCCAGCACCGACCTCCACCCGCAGAGCCGCACTCCACATATAGAATAATGGAGTCTCCAGCACCGACCTCCACCCGCAGAGCCGCACTCCACATAGAGAATAATGGGGCCTCCAGCACCTACCTCCACCCGCAGAGCCGCACTACACATAGAGAATAATGGAGCCTCCAGCACCGACCTCCACCCGCAGAGCCGCACTCCACATAGAGAATAATGGAGCCTCCAGCACCTACCTCCACCCGCAGAGCCGCACTCCACATAGAGAATAATGGAGCCTCCAGCACCTACCTCCACCCGCAGAGCCGCACTACACATAGAGAATAATGGAGCCTCCAGCACCGACCTCCACCCGCAGAGCCGCACTCCACATAGAGAATAATGGAGCCTCCAGCACCTACCTCCACCCGCAGAGCCGCACTCCACATAGAGAATAATGGAGCCTCCAGCACCGACCTCCACCCGCAGAGCCGCACTCCACATAGAGAATAATGGAGCCTCCAGCACCGACCTCCACCCGCAGAGCCGCACTCCACATAGAGAATAATGGAGCCTCCAGCACCTACCTCCACCCGCAGAGCCACACTGCACATAGAGAATAATGGGGCCTCCAGCACCGATCTCCACACGCAGAGCCACACTCCACATAGAGAATAATGGAGCCTCCAGCACCGACCTCCACCCGCAGAGCCGCACTCCACATAGAGAATAATGGAGCCTCCAGCACTTACCTCCACCCGCAGAGCCACACTCCACATAGAGAATAATGGAGCCTCCAGCACCTACCTCCACCCGCAGAGCCACACTCCACATAGAGAATAATGGAGCCTCCAGCACCGACCTCCACCCGCAGAGCCGCACTCCACATAGAGAATAATGGAGACTCCAGCACCGACCTCCAACCGCAGAGCCGCACTCCACAAAGAGAATAATGGAGCCTCGAGCACCTACCTCCACCCGCAGAGCCGCACTCCACATAGAGAATAATGGAGCCTCCAGCACCGACCTCCACCCGCAGAGCCACACTCCACATAGAGAATAATGGAGCCTCCAGCACCGACCTCCACCCGCAGAGCCGCATTCCACATAGAGAATAATGGAGCCTCCAGCACCGACCTCCACCCGCAGAGCCGCCCCTCCACATAGAGAATAATGGAGCCTCCAGCACCGACCTCCACCCGCAGAGCCGCACTCCACATAGACAATAATGGAGCCTCCACTACTGACCTCCACCCGCAGAGCCTCACTCCACATAGAGAATGGAGCCTCCAGCACCGACCTCCACCCGCAGAGCCGCACTCCACATAGAGAATAATGGAGCCTCCGGCACCGACCTCCACCCACAGAGCCACACTCCACATAGAGAATAATGGAGCCTCCAGCAACGACCTCCACCCGCAGAGCCGCACTCCACATAGAGAATAATGGAGGCTCTAGCACCGACCTCCACCCGCAGAGCCATACTACACATAGAGAATAATGGAGCCTCCAGCACCTACCTCCACCCGCAGAGCCGCACTCCACATAGAGAATAATGGAGCCTCCAGCACCGACCTCCACCCACAGAACCGCACTCCACATAGAGAATAATGGAGCCTCCAGCACAGACCTCCACCCGCTGAGCCCACTCCACATAGAGAATAATGGAGCCTCCAGCACCGACCTCCACCCGCAGAGCCCACTCCACATAGAGAATAATGGAGCCTCCAAATGGAGCCTCCAGCACCGACCTCCACCCGCAGAGCCCACTCCACATAGAGAATAATGGAGCCTCCAGCACCGACCCCCACCGCAGAGCCACACTCCACATAGAGAATAATGGAGCCTCCAGCACCGACCTCCACCCGCAAGCCGCACTCCACATAGAGAATAATGGAGCCTCCAGCACCGACCTCCACCCCGCAGAGCCGCACTCCACATAGAGAATAATGGAGCCTCCAGCACCGACCTCCACCCGCAGAGCCGCACTCCACATAGAGAATAATGGAGCCTCCAGCACCACCTCCACCCGCAGAGCCACACTCCACATAGAGATAATGGAGCCTCCAGCACCGACCTCCACCCGCAGAGCCGCACTCCACATAGAGAATAATGGAGCCTCCAGCACCGACCTCCACCCGCAGAGCCACACTCCATAGAGAATAATGGAGCCTCCAGCACCGACCTCCACCCGCAGAGCCGCACTCCACATAGAGAATAATGGAGCCTCCAGCACCACCTCCACCGCAGAGCGCACTCCACATAGAGAATAATGGAGCCTCCAGCACCGACCTCCACCGCAGAGCCACACTCCACATAGAGAATAATGGAGCCTCCAGCACCGACCTCCACCCGCAAGCGCACTCCACATAGAGAATAATGGAGCCTCCAGCACCACCTCCACCGCAAGCCCACTCCACATAGAGAATAATGGAGCCTCCAGCACCGACCCCACCCGCAGAGCCGCACTCCACATAGAGAAATAATGAGCCTCCAGCACCACCTCCACCCGCAGAGCCACACCACATAGAGAATAATGGAGCCTCCAGCACCACCTCCACCCGCAGAGCCACACTCCACATAGAGAATAATGGAGCCTCCAGCACCGACCCACCGCAGCCCACTCCACATAGAGAATAATGAGCCTCCAGCACCGACCTCCACCCGCAGAGCCGCACTCCACATAGAGAATAATGGAGCCTCCAGCACCACCTCCACCCGCAAGCCCACTCCACATAGAGAATAATGGAGCCTCCAGCACCACCTCCACCCGAAGCCCACTCCACATAGAGAATAAGGAGCCTCCAGCACCGACCTCCACCCGCAGAGCCGCACTCCACAAAGAGAATAATGGAGCCTCCAGCACCTACCTCCACCCGCAGAGCCGCACTCCACATAGAGAATAATGGAGCCTCCAGCACCGACCTCCACCCGCAGAGCCCACTCCACATAGAGAATAAGGAGCCTCCAGCACCGACCTCCACCCGCAGAGCCGCACTCCACATAGAGAATAATGGAGCCTCCAGCACCGACCTCCACCCGCAGAGCCACTCCAATAGAATAATGACTCCAGCACTACCTCCACCCGCAGAGCCCACTCCACATAGAGAATAATGGACCTCCAGCACCGACCTCCACCCGCAGAGCCGCACTCCACATAGAGAATAATGGACCTCCAGCACCGACCTCCACCCGCAAGCCGCCCTCCACATAGAGAATAATGGAGCCTCCAGCACCGACCTCCACCCGCAGAGCCACACTCCACATAGATAATAATGGAGCCTCCAGCACCGACCTCCACCCGCAAGCCGCACTCCACAAAGAGAATAATGGAGCCTCCAGCACCGACCTCCACCCGCAGAGCCGCACTCCACATAGAGAATAATGGAGCCTCCAGCACCGACCTCCACCCGCAGAGCCGCACTCCACATAGAGAATAATGGAGCCTCCGGCACCGACCTCCACCTGCAGAGCCACACTCCACATAGAGAATAATGGAGCTGTGTAGCCCTGGTGTGAAGGCACACGCAATACCCTGGAGGATGTGCGGAGAGGTAACAGTTTAATGCTCAATAAACATTCACTCCATCACACACTTAGACACACCCATAGGTTATAAGAGCTAGTGAGATCTAGCCAGTGAGTCAGTCTGTTTCCTGTCTTCGGACAGAAGAGTCTGTTTCCTGTCTTCGGACAGAGGAGTCAGTCAGTCTAGCCCGGGTGGCTCCTGAGTGAGTCATCCCACCAGTGCAGTCTGTTCAGGAAGAGAGAGGAGTGAGCAGCAGGACCTTCAGTCTCCTGTCCCAAGGACAGTGGAGTTCAGAGACGTGCTCCTGAACTAGAAGATTACTGAGCACCTGTTAGCAAGCTCTGGAAAGAAGAAAGAAGGGACTAGTCTGCATAGCCTTTGGAAGTGTGGAGTGCTTATGCTACAAGCGCGGACAGGGCAAAAGGCGCAGTGGAAGGAATTTAGAAGTGCCTTAGGATTGGATTATCCTGCACATTGTCACCGGTCACTGGGGACCGAAGCGTCACTATAGCTCCAGGCATAGTGATAGAAAAACCAGAGGCTTACTGGACCTTAGGTAGCAGAAAGCAGCCCTTGGAGTGTCGGTACGTAACTGGGGTCAGGGAGAGTGGGAACTTGGAGTCACTGCAGGACCACATTAGGAGCCCAGCTCTCTCAACGGAAGACTCCGACCACAAAACTGACCGGGCAGTACAGCTTGGAGAAGCTGGAGATTCTGGAGTGAACTACGCTTTATGCTGGTTGAACTCATAATTTTGAAAGTCAAGGAGGCCCATAACCTGTTCAGCTGTTGCCTCAAAGCACATCCTCCACCCGACCAGCCTCCCTGGGACCTACCTGAACAACTTGAAGTAAAAGGTATGGAAAGAAACTTCTATGTGTGAGACTGAGTTATTTGATTGCATCCCTGCACAACCCCACCATAACTATAGACCTGAGGGAAGAGTCCCACCTGTAGGGGACCCGACATCTAGCTGCCTCACCATCCCCTCAGAGATCTACAGCAGCGCTGGTCTTAGTGATCAGAGAACTACAGGTGGCGTCACGAACTGTATATATATACCTATCCCCTGTAAATATTCCCCCCAACATACGCCTGACCGCCAGGGCCACAGACCGAGCCAGCGCTACCTGTGACAACCCCATAGACTTCCATGGGCTCGGCTCTGAGTACCCCATTGCTCTGGAAACCCACAATTGTGGTGCGTGGTCGAGACAAACTTGGCGTCACGAACAGGATCCGAAACTTGCAAAATTGCGAGCCCTGTGTGCCTGTGGAGGTGTTTTTGTGAAAAAGGACTGTTTGCTATTTTTGGCGCTAAAATTCGCCATTTTGCCGCCAAATTCGCGCCCTCAGGCGCTGGAGAAGAAGGTGGGCGTGGATTCGTGGGCGTGTGCCCCCCTGTGGCGCGAAGAGAATGCCTGCCCTCTCAAAGTGCTATTACAATATGCGATCCTGCCCTACAGCAAAGGAGGTCCGCCTCCTCTTCACCTTCCCTGCGAAGAGGAGGAGACGCAAACCCCGCCTCCACGGAAGAGACGGGACTGTTCTGAAAGAAGATGGGAGTCTGTTCTGGAACATCATGGAAGCAGGACGTGTGCAGCCGAGCAGGGAAGCGGAGGAAGGCAGGCCCCGTTCCCCAGCCAAGCTGCCACTAGAACCAGAACCATCTGTGGTCCTGCACCTGCAGCAAGCCTTGCTGGAGATTGGAGAGGAAAATGCAAGATTAAAGAAGATGATTCTGCAACGACCTGGCGTGGAGGAGATTGAGAAACGCCGGCGTACCCGGAAACAGCGGCTGCTGTGGGACGCCGTGCTCACCACTCCAGAACGAAATCGTTGTCTGTGTCCCCTGTACCACCAACGCTGGCAGCTGAAGGGAAACCGGAGACCAGCTATGAAGGAGCTGAACCCGACCCCACCGAGGAAGCGGCGGGAGACGGACCGGTGTACCAGCCAGGCCAGGAGGCCACAGCGGAGCACAGTCCCCCGGTAGGGACACCGGCGGGGACCCAGCCGTCAATGATGGAGAGCGACTGGGAAGAGATGGAGCAGCGACAGCAGCAGGTTAGTGCGTCCCCAATTGAGCCATTGCGCACACCTGCTTCCTGCTCTGCATCACACCAGCATTGTGCATCGGCATCGCCCCCTTCGTACATCTTCGTATCGCAATCGGCGACCTACTCTACATCGCAACCTGCGACCCATTCCACATCGCAATCAGCGGTCTACACGACGTTGCGCACGGCGATTATTTCTGCATCGCGAGAAAAAGTGGCTATTACAGTGACGCAGACAGCGTCTCACAAAGCGGAAGCGCCCGGCGCGCCCCTAGTGGTTCGCACAAGGACTGTAGCGACCCAAACTCTGATAGCAGGTCACGACTTGTTGGTCATGGGATCTAAGGATCATCGTATTGTTCCAGCCCCCGGGATGGAAAGTATAATGGAAGCCTGCAAGAAAATGTGAAGAACGGTAGGACCCAGACAGGGTTTACCGCAACAAAGAAAATGTAGAAAGTTTTGATAAAAGGAATATTTGCTGTTTTGCACTTTATGGTTATGCATAATGTTTACATAGTTTTACTATAATGAGTAGAATACCCGGCTGGGTACAAGATGAAAATTTGAAAAAGTTAAAGAATTTTGAGTAAATAGAATTTGATATAATGTGTCTTATAATGGACTGCGTGGCTGAGGACTGAGCCAGCCCAAAAACTGTATCCTGTAAATAGTTGCACTAAGGTGCATTATATTGGTTTTACATGAAACCACCTCAACTACCTCTGAATATAAAACCCGTGTGGTGTGGCACTGAGTGAGGTCTGCATTCAGATGTCCTGCAGCCCACCCAGGACCCACGTTGAAGGTTTGGTGCGGGTCCTTCACAAGAATATTGTCATTTATTTATATGAAAATGTCTATTTAGTATTTTGTATTTTTCTATATGTTTTAATGCAACGTTCAAGAAATCCTTACCTCCCGGATGGGAAGAGTTAATGTTTATTGTTTATGAAAAACAAAATGTCTTCTTATATTTCACAGCCCGGGAGTGCTGTATTTTACCATGGGGGAATGTGTAGCCCTGGTGTGAAGGCACACGCAATACCCTGGAGGATGTGCGGAGAGGTAACAGTTTAATGCTCAATAAACATTCACTCCATCACACACTTAGACACACCCATAGGTTATAAGAGCTAGTGAGATCTAGCCAGTGAGTCAGTCTGTTTCCTGTCTTCGGACAGAAGAGTCTGTTTCCTGTCTTCGGACAGAGGAGTCAGTCAGTCTAGCCCAGGTGGCTCCTGAGTGAGTCATCCCACCAGTGCAGTCTGTTCAGGAAGAGAGAGGAGTGAGCAGCAGGACCTTCAGTCTCCTGTCCCAAGGACAGTGGAGTTCAGAGACGTGCTCCTGAACTAGAAGATTACTGAGCACCTGTTAGCAAGCTCTGGAAAGAAGAAAGAAGGGACTAGTCTGCATAGCCTTTGGAAGTGTGGAGTGCTTATGCTACAAGCGCGGACAGGGCGAAAGGCGCAGTGGAAGGAATTTAGAAGTGCCTTAGGATTGGATTATCCTGCACATTGTCACCGGTCACTGGGGACCGAAGCGTCACTATAGCTCCAGGCATAGTGATAGAAAAACCAGAGGCTTACTGGACCTTAGGTAGCAGAAAGCAGCCCTTGGAGTGTCGGTACGTAACTGGGGTCAGGGAGAGTGGGAACTTGGAGTCACTGCAGGACCACATTAGGAACCCAGCTCTCTCAACGGAAGACTCCGACCACAAAACTGACCGGGCAGTACAGCTTGGAGAAGCTGGAGATTCTGGAGTGAACTACGCTTTATGCTGGTTGAACTCATAATTTTGAAAGTCAAGGAGGCCATAACCTGTTCAGCTGTTGCCTCAAAGCACATCCTCCACCCGACCAGCCTCCCTGGGACCTACCTGAACAACTTGAAGTAAAAGGTATGGAAAGAAGCTTCTATGTGTGAGACTGAGTTATTTGATTGCATCCCTGCACAACCCCACCATAACTATCGACCTGAGGGAAGAGTCCCACCTGTAGGGGACCCGACATCTAGCTGCCTCACCATCCCCTCAGAGATCTACAGCAGCGCTGGTCTTAGTGATCAGAGAACTACAGGTGGCGTCACGAACTGTATATATATACCTATCCCCTGTAAATATTCCCCCCAACATACGCCTGACCGCCAGGGCCACAGACCGAGCCAGCGCTACCTGTGACAACCCCATAGACTTCCATGGGCTCGGCTCTGAGTACCCCATTGCTCTGGAAACCCACAATTGTGGTGCGTGGTCGAGACAGAGCCTCCAGCACCGACCTCCACCCGCAGAGCCGCACTCCACATAGAGAATAATGGAGCCTCCAGCACCTACCTCCACCCGCAGAGCCGCACTCCACATAGAGAATAATGGAGCCTCCAGCACCGACCTCCACCCGCAGAGCCGCACTCCACATAGAGAATAATGGAGCCTCCAGCACCGACCTCCACCCGCAAAGCCGCAATCCACATAGAGAATAATGGAGCCTCCAGCACCGACCTCCACCCGCAGAGCCGCACTCCACATAGAGAATAATGGAGCCTCCAGCACCGACCTCCACCCGCAGAGCCGCAATCCACATAGAGAATAATGGAGCCTCCAGCACCGACCTCCACCCGCAGAGCCGCACTCCACATAGAGAATAATGGAGCCTCCAGCACCGACCTCCACCCGCAGAGCCGCACTCCACATAGAGAATAATGGAGCCTCCAGCACCTACCTCCACCTACAGAGCCGCACTCCACATAGAGAATAATGGAGCATCCAGCACCGACCTCCACCCGCAGAGCCGCACTCCACATAGTGAATAATGAAGCCTCCAGCACCGACCTCCACCCGCAGAGCCGCACTCCACATAGAGAATAATGGAGCCTCCAGCACCTACCTCCACCCGCAGAGCCGCACTCCACATAGAGAATAATGGAGCCTCCAGCACCGACCTCCACCCGCAAAGCCGCACTCCACATAGAGAATAATGGAGCCTCCAGCACCGACCTCCACCCGCAGAGCCGCACTCCACATAGAGAATAATGGGGCCTCCAGCACCGACCTCCACCCGCAGAGCCGCACTCCACATAGAGAATAATGGAGCCTCCAGCACCGACCTCCACCCGCAGAGCCGCACTCCACATAGAGAATAATGGAGCCTCCAGCACCGACCTCCACCCGCAGAGCCACACTCCACATAGAGAATAATGGAGCCTCCAGCACCGACCTCCACCCGCAGAGCCACACTCCACATAGAGAATAATGGAGCCTCTAGCACCGACCTCCAACCGCAGAGCCACACTCCACATATGGAATAATGGAGCCTCCAGCACCGACCTCCACCCGCAGAGCCGCACTCCACATAGAGAATAATGGAGCTTCCAGCACCTACCTCCACCCGCAGAGCCGCACTCCACATAGAGAATAATGGAGCCTCCAGCACCTACCTCCACCCGAAGAGCCGCACTCCACATAGAGAATAATGGAGCCTCCAGCACCGACCTCCACCCGCAGAGCCGCACTCCACATAGAGAATAATGGGGCCTCCAGCACCGACCTTCACCCGCAGAGCCGCACTCCACATAGAGAATAATGGAGCCTCCAGCACCGACCTTCACCCGCAGAGCCGCACTCCACATAGAGAATAATGGAGCCTCCAGCACCGACCTTCACCCGCAGAGCCGCACTCCACATAGAGAATAATGGAGCCTCCAGCACCGACCTCCACCCGCAGAGCCGCACTCTACATAGAGAATAATGGAGCCTCCAGCACCGACCTCCACCCGCAGAGCCGCACTCCACATAGAGAATAATGGAGCCTCCAGCACCTACCTTCACCCGCAGAGCCACACTCCACATAGAGAATAATGGAGCCTCCAGCACCTACCTCCACCCGCAGAGCCACACTCCACATAGAGAATAATGGAGCCTCCAGCACCGACCTCCACCCGCAGAGCCGCAATCCACATAGAGAATAATGGAGCCTCCAGCACCGACCTCCACCCGCAGAGCCGCACTCCACATAGAGAATAATGGAGCCTCCAGCACCGACCTCCACCCGCACAGCCGCACTCCACATAGAGAATAATGGAGCCTCCAGCACCTACCTCCACCCGCAGAGCCGCACTCCACATAGAGAATAATGGAGCCTCCAGCACCGACCTCCACCCGCAGAGCCGCACTCCACATAGAGAATAATGGAGCCTCCAGCACCGACCTCCACCCGCAGAGCCGCACTCCTCATAGAGAATAATGGAGCCTCCAGCACCTACCTCCACCCGCAGAGCCGCAATCCACATAGAGAATAATGGAGCTTCCAGCACCGACCTCCACCCGCAGAGCCGCACTCCACATAGAGAATAATGGAGCCTCCAGCACCTACCTCCACCCGCAGAGCCGCACTCCACATAGAGAATAATGGATCCTCCAGCACCGACCTCCACCCGCACAGCCGCACTCCACATAGAGAATAATGGAGCCTCCAGCACCGACCTCCACCTGCACAGCCGCACTCCACATAGAGAATAATGGAGCCTCCAGCACCTACTTCCACCCGCAGAGCCGCACTCTACATAGAGAATAATGGATCCTCCAGCACCGACCTCCACCCGCACAGCCGCACTCCACATAGAGAATAATGGAGCCTCCAGCACCTACTTCCACCCGCAGAGCCGCACTCCACATAGAGAATAATGGAGCCTCCAGCACCGACCTCCACCCACAGAGCCGCACTCCACATAGAGAATAATGGAGCCTCCAGCACCGACCTCCACCCGCAGAGCCGCACTCCACATAGAGAATAATGGAGCCTCCAGCACCGACCTCCACCCGCAGAGCCGCACTCCACATAGAGAATAATGGAGCCTCCAGCACCTACCTCCACCACAGAGCCGCACTCCACATAGAGAATAATGGAGCCTCCAGCACCGACCTCCACCCGCAGAGCAGCACTCCACATAGAGAATAATGGAGCCTCCAGCACCGACCTCCACCCGCAGAGCCGCACTCCACATAGAGAATAATGGAGCCTCCAGCACCGACCTCCACCTGCAGAGCCGCACTCCACATAGAGAATAATGGAGCCTCCAGCACTGACCTCCACCGCAGAGCCGCACTCCACATAGAGAATAATGGAGCCTCCAGCACCTACTTCCACCCGCAGAGCCGCACTCCACATAGAGAATAATGGAGCCTCCAACACCTGCCTCCACCTGCAGAGCCGCACTCCACATAGAGAATAATGGAGCCTCCAGCACCGACCTCCACCCGCAGAGCCGCACTCCACATAGAGAATAATGGAGCCTCCAGCACCTACCTCCACCCGCAGAGCCACACTCCACATAGAGAATAATGGAGCCTCCAGCACCGACCTCCACCCGCAGAGCCGCACTCCACATAGAGAATAATGGAGTCTCCAGCACGTACCTCAACCCACAGAGCCGCACTCCACATAGAGAATAATGGAGACTCCAGCACCTACCTCCACCCGCAGAGCCGCACTCCACATAGAGAATAATGGAGCCTCCAGTACCTACCTCCACCCGCAGAGCCACACTCCACATAGAGAATAATGGAGCCTCCAGCACCTACCTCCACCCGCAGAGCCACACTCCACATAGAGAATAATGGAGCCTCCAGCACCGACCTCCACCCGCAGAGCCGCACTCCACATAGAGAATAATGGAGCCACCAGCCCCTACCTCCACCCGCAGAGCCGCACTCACCTCCGCCTCCACAGAAATGGCGGTAAGGTAGTAAGTGGCTAGATGGTAAATGTTAGACCAGTGATGGCGAACCTATGACACGCGTGTCAGCACTGACACGCCGCCGCATACAGAGAAGTATGCGGCCACATGACAAGAAATACATCCTGCGCTGAAATACATTTGCTGTAGTGTAGTGGACGCTCTGTGCTGGAGGTCTGTATGCCAAAACAGCAGCACTCCGGCACAGCGCGTCTAGTACTGGGACTTCTCTTCCGTCCGGCGGAACAGGGAGCAGTGAAATACCGCGGAGGACTCCGGCACAGCGCGTCTAGTACTGGGACTTCCGGGTTAGGTCTTCACTTCCGGCCGGCGGAACAGGGAGCAGTGAAATACCGCGGAGGACGCCATTACCACCAACTGTTACTGGGCTCTGGCCTGGGGTGTCACATATCATTGTCTTTGACAAGATAAGTGTGGGGGACGCTAGGAGAGGCGAGGCGCGGGTCTGTGGCTGTGCAGGGAGCAGTGAAATACAGCGGAGGACGCCATTACCAGCAACTGTTACTGGGCTCTGGCCTGGGGTGTCACATATTATTTTCTTTGACAAGTTAAGTGTGGGGGAGGCTGGGAGAGGCAAGGGTCTGTGGCTGTGCAGGAAGCAGTGGAATAGCGCGGAGGACGCCATTACCAGCAACTGGGGTGTCACATATTATTTTCTTTGACAAGATAAGTGTGGGGGAGGCTGGGAGAGGCTAGGAGAGGCGAGGGTCTGTGGCTGTGCTGTAGGTGCCGTTTCCTGCCATTAGAAATAGCGACAGCCATCTTGCAGCATAGTGCAGACTCCATTTCAACACTATTACTGTTGTGCATCTTTCCTAAAAGATAGTTACATGTGCCATCTTGTGGTCAGTTAGGCTAGTGAACCCCTAATTGCCTGCAGGGCTAACAGGCTATCTATAAATATTCTGTCACTGCCCCCCTGATGGAGAACCCAAAAAAAACAAGGTTAAGTAAAGGAAGTGGTGCTAGTAGCCGGCCCTTTCAAGAGACATGGACCGAGATGTATGGCATTATAGATAAAAATGGCAGATCATTTTGTGTTCTATGTACTGAAACGGTAGTAAGCAGAACATGGAATATAAATAGACATTTTGAAACTAATCATTCCCAGCTCTTAAAGAAAAGTGAGGATGAAAGGAAGGAATACATTTCCAGGCAGCTACACCTTTATAAGAGCCAATCTAACTCCATACTTAAATTTGTAAAAGGCTCTACAAATTTAACATCTGCAAGTTTGAGCGTTGCTCACTCCATAGCTCAGCATGGAAAAGCACTCAGTGAGGGAGAATTTATTAAAGAAACTCTCCTAGGATGTGCACCAGTTCTATTTCATGATATGCATAATAAAGATGCAATTATTAAGAGAATATCTGAGTTACCACTCAGTAGAAAAATCATAAAAGACCGAATAATGAGACTGAACACAAACGTACAACATCAATTAAAGAGAGACATAAGTAATTGTAAATATTTTTCGATCTCTCTTGATGAAACTACCGATGTCACATCACATGCTCAGTTGGCCATTATTGGTCGATATTCTGATGGTCTCACAATGAGAGAAGAGTTGATAAAGTTAGTATCAGTGCCAACAAGTACATCAGGAAGTGAAATATGTAAGGTTGTTATACAAACATTCCGTGACCTAAGCATTGATATCTCTAAAGTTGTGTCAGTAACGACAGATGGGCACCAAACATGGTGGGGAAAAAAGTTGGATTTGTCAAATTGTTTACGGAAGCTATTGGACATCCGATTGTGCCTTTTCATTGTATTATCCATCAGGAGGCTTTATGTGCCAAGGCAGGATTCACCAATTTAAATGACTTAATGTCAGTTGTTACAAAAATAGTTCATTTAATAGCTGCTCGCCCCCTTCACAAGCGAGAATTTTCTGCACTTTTACTGGAGGTTGATTCCACCTACAGTGGACTGCTGATGTACAATAATGTAAGATGGCTGAGCCGAGGCAAAGTTCTTGAGCGCTTTGTGGAGTGCTTTGAAGAAATTAAGGTATTTCTTGAGGATAAGGATCTGGGAAACTTTCCTCAGCTCAATGATGATAAGTGGGTCAACACCCTGATATTTTTACAGATCTCTCTGTTCATATTAATGAACTGAACTTAAAGTTACAAGGTTTTGGCAAAAGCATTGACGTTATGTTTGGATACGTAAAAGCTTTTGAAAGTAAACTGAGAATTTTCAAGCGAGATGTAGAAACTAAAACTTATAAGTATTTTCCTCGAGTAACAAAGTATTTTGAGAAGGCCAGTACAGCTGTACAAAATGAAATGGAACTCTTGCATATAAAGTACCAGCATGTTTTAGACTCGTTACTAGGGTTGAGCATTCCGATACTTCCGATACCTGAAATCCAATGTAAGTCTATGGGAACAAAATATCGGAAGTACTTCCGATACTTCCGATATTTTGTTCCCATAGACTTACATTGGATTTCAGGTATCGGAAGTATCGGAATGCTCAACCCTCGTTACTTGACCAGTTCAGTGAAAGATTTCATCAATTTAGAAGCCTAGAACAGACCATGAAAATAGTTAAGTATCCTGATGTAGTAGTCTGCAGTAGTTTGGAATTAAATTGCCTCCAATGGATGCAAATTGATGATTTGGAGATGCAACTTGCAGAATTTCAAGACAGCATCTGGTCTCAGGTGTTTGTCGACTTGAGGTCAAAGCTTGAAAATCTGGAAAGGTGCCGCTCGGAGAATCAAGAGGAGTGCCACTATGAACAGGAAATTTGGAGTACCTGGAACCGTATACCAGACACTTTTAGCACGCTGAAAAATATAGCAATGGCTTTACTCACCATTTTTCCCTCTACGTACTTTTGTGAAACCTTATTCTCAGCATTAAATAATATCAAAACCAACAAAAGAAACAGATTGACAGATTAAGTTAGTAGTGCTGCTTGTTTGGGCTTGAAGTGTACAAAATACCAACCTTCAATTGAAGATTTAGCTTATGAAATTCAGCAACAAAAAAGTCACTAATAGGCAGGTTAGTTAAAGAGGACCTGTCATCCGGACGACCCCCATTAACTGTGTACATAGCAGCTATGTACACAGTTAATGGCGGACAGGGGGTCCTCCGGATGACAGGTCCTCTTTAAAGAATTCCCCCTCCCCCTCACTTATCTTAGTTCACGGCACCCCACACAAGTTAAATAATATCAAGACCAACAAAAGAAAACGACTGACAGATGAACAAAGAAGTCACTACTAAGCAGGTAAGTTAAATAATTAGTTTTTATACATTTTTGTTATTTAAACTATAAATATCGCGAAATTATGTTTTTTTTTCTCGAAGTGACACACCGCACGAGTTATGCTTGTTTTTTTGGCAAATTTTGACACACCGAGCTAAAAAGGTTGCCCATCACTGTGTTAGACTGTATGGGCTCCTTCCAGGTGTGACGTCTTTTCTGGGGGCGTGTCATACCAGGAGGGGGCGTGGTCTGCCAAAGCCAGAAAGAGCAGCGGCGATTAGACACGGTTGAGCCTAGACTGTATCTGTATGTGCTTCTTCAAGGTATAAATTATTAAAGCCAGCAGAATGTATGCGTTCCTTCCAGTTGCCTGACTGCAGCCTATACAGTCTAGCTGGCTCACTACTGAAGATGCTAGACTGTACGGGCTCCTGTCAGGTATATATTATTGTAGATATAGACTGTACAGGCTCCTGTCAGGTATATATTACTGTAGATATAGAATGTATGGGCTCCTGTCAAGTATATATTACTGTAGATATTAGACTGTATGGGCTCCTGTCAGGTATATATTACTGTAGATATAGACTGTATGGGCTCCTGTCAGGTATATATTCCTGTAGATATAGACTGTACGAGCTCCTGTCAGGTATATATTACTGTAGATATAAGACTGTACGGGCTCCTGTCAGGTATATATTATTGTAGATATAGACTGTATGGGCTCCTGTCAGGTATTATTACTGTAGATATAGACTGTATGGGCTCCTGTCAGGTATATATTACTGTATATTAGACTGTACGGGCTCCTGTCAGGTATATATTACTGTAGATATAGACTGTACGGGCTCCTGTCAGGTATATATTACTGTAGATATAGACTGTATGGGCTCCTGTCAGGTATATATTACTGTAGATACAGACTGTAGGGCTCCTGTCAGGTATATATTACTGTAGATATAGACTGTACGGGCTCCTGTCAGGTATAATTACTGTA